>MNCL01000370.1:0-43220 GCA_001932985.1 Proctacanthus coquilletti
TTCTATGCTAACAAACTCTGAAATATAAGCTTTATTCCCAAAACATTCTACTTCATCTGTTGATTCACCTAAGAAGTCTGGAGTTTCAAATAGAGAAGGGTGGTTTTTATTTTCAACAAATATTAAACTATTAGTATCACAATACAATATTGATCTATCTGCTTTTTCCAATGCCACATAAAATCTAAGTCTAGCAAAGACAGTTGTGTATGCACCGATAGGTATATTTATGTGGGGAAGTAGATTAAGACTTTCCTGAATGTGTTTCCAGTTAATACACAAAATGTCTTCGTTTACGGGATACAACGAAACGAATTTGTATCCCTGGAGATTCAATAAACTCGCAAATATCTTTAAAACTGTTTACAACTTTTGTATACGTTCTATCCTCTCTTTGTACAAATTTTTCCTAAGATGACTTGATGTTTTTACTTGATTTTTATCTAAAATAATATTTTCTTTAATTTCGTAGGTTTTTAAAAAATTACTTTTTTTATCTTCAATTTTCAATTTACTACTTCAACCGCTTGCTTCTTGTTTAATTTTTAAAAAGGTGTTGACGTAGTCTATAAATAATCTACCAATTTTAATTGAAGGATCATAAATAGTATAATTATATTTCCAAACTTCGTAAATTTTTTTATTTTATAACCCATTTTGATGACAAAAGCAACTTCGGGTATAACCCAGGTTCCTGTAATTTCCTTACCTTGACCATTGTGATAGCAACCTACAATATTTCGCTGTCCTGTACATTCTCTGCAAAGCGCACAAAATAAATTTTTTTATGCCTACATGGTAAAACCGGTAAAAATAAACTGTCAGGAGGAAGAACAGTACACATAATGAAACCATGCATTGAAAGAACCTCTGATTCTGGAGGAATATTATTATTTCTAAAAATTTCTGGACGTCCAACAGGATAGGGAGAGTATTTGTTAATTTACGCATAAAGACTCGTAAAATCTATATATCTTATGATTTCATTTTTTTGTATTTTATGATAAAGTTTAAAACCCTCTGTACGACCACCAAAAATAGCGTTACGAGGATTAAGTGGTAGGGCCATATAGGCTAGGTAGCCGTTCAATTTTATATCAATATTTTGCTTCAAAAACTGTTTAAATGCACATTCCCATGTATATATTAAATTACGCCTTATTGTATTGATTCGTTGAATACTACTTTCATATCTTGATTCAAAGTTTCAGCTTTTTGGTTACCACTACTTAATGGTTGTACTTTAAAACAATCTTTACATCCGTGGTAAAAACAACCAAAAAACTCATAGACAGTATTTGTCTTTGAATTAAAACCATCAACTACCAACCCCCCCTTTTCCAACTCATATTCACCAAAGTTTGCAGAAGTGATTTCGTTGTTATTTTCAAATTTTCCTACATTAGCCATTTTAAGGCAATTAACGAATAATTTTGAGCTTTGACATACCCATTTTTAGGCATGATACCTAAAGTATCAGTTTTTAGAAAATTTTTCTGAAAACAAGCATACAAGCTGATGCTATTGTTATCGACTCTACAAAAGGATTTATGCTTATTATATCAAGAAAATCACTTATAAAACGAACGTATCCCAAACGTAAGATATTCACGTCATTCACAAAATATTTTAAAAGCTCCTGTGTATTATTAAACATTTCTTGAGATTTCCCTCGTACCATCTCAAAAAGACTTCTCTCCCCCTAACCTTCATGCTACTATAACCATACATATCCAGAGGATATTTACCAACAGGGTCCACGTTTTCCAGTGTGGTTGTGTGTGGTTTTCAATTTCAAACACTTTGGGAAAATATGAAAGAGAAAAAAGTTTGTAGGGTAAACGAACAATTGAGCTATGTGAGTTCATGAGTTGAAAATATATTTATGCACTTGTATCCTTGTCTTCTCTAAAATCTAAAAATGAAATGATAGTTTTATGATGACTAAAATAGGATATAAAAGTTTGAAATTTAAAGTTGTCTAAATATCTACAAAATACTGCATCAACCATTATTCCAGATCTTGTCGTTGCTATTGTTTTATTATTATTCAACTTCAATTTGAATTTATTATGTAAGAAGTCGATCAGTGGTTGTGTTTCTGGCTTGACGAAGTTTACATTAAAATCACCACTCAACATCATTGACATTTCATCCCAATTTTTCTTTAATAAAGCTGCACCCTCTGGTGTAAATGCCAGTAATTCGTACCTTCGAATCTGTTATATCATTAACTCTTTTATTTGATAATACATACACAGCCACAACGAGAATTGTGTGGCCAATTTCTATAATACATCGTGCTGCACAAATTTCCCAACTGCTGTCATATTCACAGACATGGCCTCCAGTTGTTTTGTTGTGAAATCTATGTAAGGAGTGACCGCAGTTCTTGTATAAGTTGCAGAAATTATATAATTTATATTTTTCTTCTTGGTTGGACTACAGAAATATTCGATAAAATAATACATATATTAAAATTGTATAGAGAAACCAGTTACGATTAAAACTAAAGTAGGAATAAGTTTTAGTAAATTCTTTGGGCAAAAAAAATTATCTCACTATATTCAGCCATCTTTAATTTATGAATATGAAAATCAAATTACATAAAAGTCAGTAATTTTATGAGTCTTACTAATAGGCCAAATTTTTCCTAACATATTGTTTGCAGTTCATATGACCACATTCTACACAGCAACGAATGGTGGAAGCGATTGTTAAGAGACAAAATTCTTCTTCAAGACAAAGAAAATTCTTCTGTTTTAAAGACTACCAACATCATCTTTCCGCCTACATTTCCTGTTACCAGTCTGTGCATTAAAATTATGATGAAATGAATTTGCTAACCTAATTCCAGAAAAGCACCGAAATTATATATATATATATATTTTGTGGAAAATCGACAGAAACAACCCGGCTATTAATAACCATCGAGACATTTGATATTTTTCTTCTCTTCTGCCCGCCTTCTCTGGCAATACCCTTCAATTTGTTTCACTTTTCCTACCGCGACAAAAGTTTCACTTCAAAAAAACTCCCTCTTTACTTTTTGGGCGGCAATTCCATAATAAACAATCACACGCAAATTGGTCTGTGGGAACACTAAGCCGACATGTAAATTAATTAAACCGCCTAGAGGATAAAGGCAACTAGGAAAATAAGTCTCTATGGATTAATATTTATTGATCTGAAAACCTCTTTAAAAGGGACGCCATTAAGGCAGAGCAATTGAGCCACTCGGGAAAGTTACATCTGTTTAGCTCAACGAATTCGGAAGAAGAGTGCGAGCCATAAAGCCGTCAGATGTCAAATATATTTCTTGTAAGAGATGATGTTGCTAACGCGGTTGACATAGACAAGTGCTGTGCTGCCACAACCACTTTCCTTCCAGTGACAAAGTTACGAATTTGTCGTCTTTGTGGATGGAAGCTGGTTTCAGACGCTCAGTAAAATGGTAACTCCCCTTCCGTTCATGCTCGCGACAAAAGTACAAACATCAACTCGGCGAATAATCATGTCACCTACGCGGACAAAAACGTGAGAGCAGGTGTAAAGGTCCTTAAGGATGAAGAAGTTTGCCTTGGTGTGATGATGAGTCGCTCGCGGACGCATCTGTCTTTTCTCCTTAAACTTTTCGACGAAGATCTGTGGGTCAGCGTTCTCATTCTTATCTGATGCATTCGTATTCAGTGCTAGGCTGAAGTTTGGGGTTGGAAGAGCCATAGTAGTTGCAAGTATTAAACTATTCTTGCATATTTGAAAGGCTGTTTTGTTGACGAAGTCCAAGGAATAGGAACTTTGTCATTATTTTTGGCATTTTTTACCAACTCGGTGAGAGGGGCCTGTAGGCCTGCCGCCTGATGGATACATCTCCAATAATAGTTAATTACACCCAGGGATCGGCGAAGCTCGAGTAAGGTTTCCGGCTTTTTGTAGTTCGTAATTGCTGCTATCCTTTCGGAAGGTGGTTTGCTACCTTCCGAATTAATGACGAAACCCAGATAAGTTACCTATGGCTTTGCAAAGTGACACTTTCTCCTGTTAATTGTCAGTAAATTCTGCTGCAATCTCTGTAGCATGACGCGTACATGCTGTGCCTCAGATTCGGATATCACGAGTATGTCGTCGATGTAACAGAAGACGTTTTCGAGGTCGCGAAATATGGCATCCATGAATCGTTAGAAAGTCCGCATCGCAAACCGAACGGCATAACGGTGTACTCGAAGAGTTCAAACGACCTGGTAACCACTGTCTTTTTTATATCCTCTTCTGCCAGGCATTTGATCATAAGCACGAACAAGGTGTAAAGTGCTGAATATGACATTCCCGTGTAATCGTTCTGCTACGTCCTGAACGTGGGCAGTTGGGTATCTGTCAGACTGAGTGCGTATTCAGCATACGGTAGTCACCGCAAATACGCCACTCTCTCGACTTTTTTGGCAACAAATGGATTGGAGAATTCCAAGGACTGCTGGAGGGTCAAACGATTCCCCGCTCTTTCAGATTCTAGAAAACCACACGTGCTGCACACAGCTTGTCGCACGTTAAAGGCCGCAAACATTTCTCTACTGGGGGTCCCATGGTTATTTGATGGCACACGACCGACGCCAACCTGCTCAACCCAACATAGAGATAATCGATGCTGTCGTACTACCACAAGTCGCTTCCATAAGAAACCTCCCCCCGGGCGTCCGAATATCGAAGTTAGACACCGTGAAGACCTTTCCATATACGGCGAATCCATCGGAAAAGTCCGCAAACCGTCGTCCTCCCATGTCTAGAATCAAAACGTAATAAGAGAAGAAATCAATGCCCAAGATGGGAAACCTGGTGTTGGCTACTGCAAAATTCCGTAATTTGCCGTTTCTCAATATAACTGCCAGTTTGGACCGTTGCGACGCTATCCAAGCCGTCCTTACATGTGTTGTGCACGGACGGTTGGCCACAACAAGGCACTAGGAGTGTTTGTACTCAAGATCATTAGTCTTAACTCGTTGGGGATGAAGAAAAAACAGCTTTTTAATCTCTAATATTTTTATTTTAATTTTGAACATTATTAGGAACTCACATATTTATATTTCTTTTTAAAAGACTATTATTTTACTTAAATTGATATAGAATCATAGCTTTCAGTGGTCCATAAGTGAGTACTTGGTCATATTTATACTGATTTCCCCATTGGTCTATTGGCCTGCTAGCCTAACAACATCACGTGGGAGGATCGCCAAAATTATCCAATCATAACTAAGCGAGTTTATTTGGTAGTTCATCGCGCCTCAGGCAATGAACGCCGATACAGAAACACTTCGCTCACGTGCCTGAGCGTGCACCATGCACGAAACGTGGGAAACCGCTTGCGCCGCACTTGTGGCATTCGTGCACCAGACAACAGATTGGAGTGTTCAATATATTGAGTGTTTGGGAATTCATCTACTTAAGTGATATTTTCTGAGCGTCGGCACTTTCGTCGTTTAATTTATTAGGCTCGGGAATTCGCTTAAGTGGTGCTTTCATCGTAACGTTTTTAGGCGACAGTCTCGTTGGACATAATTCCCAGATTTTATTAGTGCAGAATGGCACGCAAGGTTGTGGCCCTACAACAACTGGTTAAGTGTCAATCACTCGTCCTAATGACCAATTGTACAGTCAAATTTTATAATGGTTAATCAACACCAGATCCCCTCTTTGAATATTTTGTAACGGTTTGTTTCATTTAGGTCTCTCGTTTTCCACCTATTCAAAAATATCCTGGAGGGTGAACGTATTGCCAGCGATCTAATGAATATGTGCTTTGTTTTAACGATGTAGATTCTGGTATGGGCAAAGGTGGGCCACCAATCAAAATGTGCTCTGGTGTTAAAGCAATAAGGTCTGATTGTTCATTCGATATGGGACAAATCGGACGTGTGTTTAGATAGGCCCCCTACTTGCATGGTTACTCGAATGTGGGTGAGGCCTCTCTAAGAAGCCGATCAAATGATGTTTGGTGGACTTAACCGCACTTTCGATAACTGATAAGGTTTTGTTCAATTCTCCAATATGCAGTTGTTAAGCATTCAATACATTCTTAGCTCCCATGAAATTTGTCGTACTGTCGGGGTAGATATCAGTACACATTCCTCTCCTCCCACTGAAACGCTTAAACGCGGCTAAGAAGGCAGCATTGATAAATCTAAGACCATTTCGATGTGTATCGCCCTGATCGCATACACATTTAAAGACCGCCAATAGCATTTATTTTTGTTTCTCAGCTTCAAAGCTTTAATGTAAAATGGACCATAATAGTCCACCCCGACATGTGCGAATGGTTTCGAAATATTGACGCCAGTCAGGTAAATTTTCCATCAGTTATTGAACCGCTTGAGCTCTCTGCCTAAAAGACAATTGTGGATCTGTCGGCGAATAGCGATTTTCCCGTGTATGATCCAGGAGGTTGGAGATCGATCAGCTGCGCATCACAGTGCAAAGTTCCTTTGTACATATCATCAATGATCAAATCCACGAACTGATGTTGATTGGCCAATATCATCGGGTGTTGCCTTTAGATTATTTTGTTTAATTTTCTTTTGTTTTGTTGCACACCTCAGTACATTTCCGTTCAGAGGAACCACTCGGGCCCGTTCCACCATAAACGACGATACACTAGCTCACTTGGTAGTACACTACTGTTTACACAGTCTGCTGGGTTACTGCCTTTCGGTACATAATTCCAGGTGGTTAAATAAAGAGTTTCCTGGATTTCAGCTACTAAATTCGCGACGAAAGTTCGATATTTACTTCGATGGCTTCGAATTGTAGTAAAATCAGACCAAGCCTTGAAACAGATGTGGCTGAATTTCATTGCGGTTCTTATAAAGTTGAAGGGTCTAGTTAGCAGTACCGCTCCGCACAACTACAACCATGGTGCTAAAATTGATCTAGTTGGTGTATCACTAGGTTTCAATATACCAATTAATTTTCACCGTAATTCAAAAGCTGCTTCCACAGTTTGACACACAGTCAACAAATCGTCGACGTAAAAATCGGACCGTAATATTTTACTGACTGCAAGAGGATAACTCGCTTTCTCATCACGGCCTAAGTGGTGAAGAGTACGAACGCTCAGCTTAAAATGATCGAAGCAGCGTATCTCGCAGTGCAGTGATGGTCCTATAAGCAAGGCTTCATTCAACGAAAGTCCTCCTACCGTCTTGGCATTACACATAATGTTATTCTTAAAAACCGCGTGATGAGGTGAATAACTGAAATTATACTTGACCTGCTTTGGATATGTTTGTTCAATTGAAGGAAATGGATCTGCCTTCATGTGAGTCAAATATTCGCGCATGAATTTCGAAAAGTCGGTACGAAGCTTTGGGTATCGATCTTCTCTAGTTCCTAGAATTGCTCATCGAAGAATAATTGGCAATGATATGACGGAGTCGATGCCTGATAACGCCCAATCCAAAATAGTCCTCCGGATTTGGAACTAAGTTCAAACCGCATTTCAGAACGTCAAGGATTATTCGGATGCTTGAGAGCCTGGGTAGAGTTCGCAATGTAATACTCATCCATTGGTAGCGATCGATCTGAGCATGGCAGTAGCAAGCAATCTCACTGCTATCTGAGATATTACCGACATGGACTTGACCTGTCAACGTACTGGGTTCGACACTTACGTTTTGTTGAGTAGGCTTAGCATTATACTCATTCTTTAAAGTTGATTTAGTTTTATTTGCAATGAGCGGCTCGTTATGGAGTAATGTTTGATGAAGATGACCACATTTGAAACAAGAACCTTAAATAATTCACACACAAATTTTTTTGTATAACAATATTAGATTTAGCTGAATGTCCTAAATTAATGAATTCCAGACAATTGCGAATTGAACAACAATTGAAAATTTCGTATTGACGAAGCTGATTTCGAATCCGCGGATGCTCCTACGGACTCCAATGCTTTGAATTGCGCTTCCAAAAAACTCATTAAAAAACATACCAGAAGGCTTTATTACCGCCCACAGGTGATTTATAAGAAAAAATATATATTGGCTACTGCAAAAATACAATTATCCGAAACACCAGAATCATCTTTGTACTGCGTGGAAATAAGAAAATGAGGTTGATGTACTACATTGGCCATCGTAGTCGCCGGATACAGATCCCATTGGACACTCATGAAGTTTAAGCCCTGAGTAAAGAAAATCTGGACTGTTAAGCAATTATTTTGTCAAATTCGACTTATATGGAGGTCCCAACTGGATCCCACAACTGTCAAAAGTGATGGAGACTGATTTTCTTGGGTCATGTTTTTCTTTACAGAATCTAAGTTTTTCAATGTGTAAGCAGTGACAGTGCGGTTACTGACTACAGAGACAACCAGCAAGAACCCTGGGCAGCATCTCTTCTGGCAGGAAAAAAACCGGAAGGGCGTAAATTGGTTGGAACCCCAGTTTGAGGTTACGGCGCGAAGTTTTTCCTCGGTAATTTCCTTCTTGCCGTCAACCGGACGGGAAGTGTGGGTTTGGTATGTAACACTTAATATAACACATTACACATAACACATAATACACAGTATATAACACAGGTGACACATAACATCTCTCATAACCCGATTTTGTGCGCGGACGGGTGCGAGCCCTGGGTACCACAGATTTGCCTTGTGCGCCGGGGAGTTCATCTGAGGATGAACTGCTTACCTCTAGCCAGGACACAATCGCAAGCGTAATCGGCATAACGAGTACCAGCCACAGTACACCTGTACCACATGTAAACAAACCGGCTTCCAAGGTTACGACGGAATATGCAAGCCATGGCACCCCGGTGCGACCCAAGAGGAAGCGTAAATCAGTCGGTACCCTGCTCAAAAACCAGTACCAGAAGGCCGTCTTTATTCTTAACAAGATTGCTGGAAATGAAGAGGCGGGTACAGTTCATGAGAGGGATGCCGCGGATAAAATCAAGTACCAAGCGGTTGTGCAGGAATACAACCTGAGTCTGGCCTCAGAGATGGTTATGGATCATCTTTTTCAGAACCAGGGCGGAGCGTTGCCGTGCTTTGAATCCTCCGTAGTAGTCAGAGGAGTCCGGCTGATCAAGTGCGAGGATCAGTTCTCGTAGGACTTGCTCGGCTCGTGTGTCGCTAAAATTAGCGATGCCTGGGAGGGCCTGAAGCTCAAGCTCATCCCGACCAGGGAAATTCCCAAGAGACGGAGCGAAGATGCTCAAGTGTCTCCAACTCCATAATCCGATTGTTCCTATGGAGGATTGGGCGGCCATTAAGACGGAAGAACCGCAAAAAAACAATATGTCTTTTCAACTTCTCATAAATGAGTACTGTATGGAAGCACTTAAAAGGTCAGAATTTAAACTTAGGTTTGGCAAGCCGAACTTAAAGTGTTTAGATCCGGCAACCCTGGCATCGATTTAGACCCAGCCGACTTGCTGGAGGGTATGAAACCAGCATCCAACTTCCACCAATGCTGACGGTCATTCAGATTAACCTCCAGCACTCTGTAAGTGCCTCGGATAATCTCGGCTCTCCACCTCCCCTGATTGACTCGCCAGCCTTTAAATCTGACGGAACGTGGACGGAATCAGCAGCCGAAACTCGAATTTTTGATGAATACACACTTTCCAGGTAGTATGGATAGTCGCTTGGGTACCCTGAGCTCGCAGGGTACTAGGCAGATACCCTGGAACAAACTCACAAGCATTATAAGCGAGGAGAGTACCTTGCTGGCAATTAACAGCTTCTCTCCGTATAAATCACCTGGCCCGGTCGGCATACTGCCTATTATGCTACAGAAGCTACAAAACACTGTAGCCACCTGGCTAATTACGTTTTTCAGAAGCTGTCTGAAACTTCACCGTGTCCTGGGTTCATGGAGGCGGGTACGGGTGGTTTTCATACCGAAGGCTGGCCGGCGTAGTCACGAGTTGGTGAAGGACTTCAGACCGATAAGTCTAACTTCCTTCGTGTTAAAAATGCTAGAACGAATTCTTGATAATCTTGATCCTGGCTGAATCACCGTTACGCACCGCTCAAAATGCGTACCTCAAGGGTAGATTTACCGAAACGGCTCTGCATAACGTAGTTCATACGATTGAGTACTCCCTTCATTTCAAACAATATACGTTGGCTGATTTCCTAAATATTAAAGGGACTTTCAACAACGTCCATACAGAAGCAATCCAGGAAACCCTCTCTGCACTAGGAGTGGAGGACGGCTTTGGCTACTGGCTTGTAGCTATGCTACGCTCAAGGATAATTCAGTCGAATTTAGGAAACAGTCATCTCAGGAAATACGTGAGTAGGGGGACTCCTCAGGGAGGTATCATTTTACCTTTACTATGGCTGTTAGTTATGGACAAAATCTTGACCACTCTAGACAGGCAAGGGATTTAAACAGTTGCATATGCTGACGACTTAGTAATCCTAGTATCTGGTTTATTGGTGTTTAATGATATCATGGAGAGAGTTCTGAGAAAAGTTAATACATGGGCCAACAGCTGTAGCCTCAAACTGAATACAGGTAAAACAGAGTTGATGTTGTTTTCAACGAAGTATAAAATCCCTGAGTTCAGGTTACCTGTTCTGAACGAACAAACTCTAGTTTTGTCTCCCCATGTGAAATATCTCGGTGTTATCCTTGATACTAAGTTCAAGTGGAGGCTAAACATAGATGAACGAATCAGGAAAGCCTGCATAGCTTTCTACGCTTGCAAGAAAGCTTTTGGCAGGCGGTGGGTGCTCCAATGGATGGTTTGGTGGATGTACACGGCTATTGTACGTTCTATATTGACCTACGGGTCGCTGGTTTGGTGGCCCTGCCTAGACAGGGCATACATTAGAACAAAACTGGGTAGAGAGCAAAGAACCGCAAGTGTATGCGCCTCGCGAGCCATGGGTTCCTGTCTGACTGAGGCTCTTAACGTGCTGTTGCACCCCCTTCCCATCGAACTCCACATTAAGTATCTGGCGACCTGCAGCGCCGTCAGGCTGAAGAAGTCAAGCTTATAGAAAGCCAAGACTTATGGGCATGGCAGGATCCTGGACCTGCTCCCAAGAAAGCTGGCAGCCTGCCAGACGGACTACATCGTCCCCGAACAATTTGGCGGGGAGAACTTCAGCTCCAGGCTTCTCACTAAAGCCGACTGGGAAGAGGACGATGTAATGCAATCTTTTGACTTGGCGATTTTCAAGGATGAATCTAAATCCGCGATAGGAGCCGGAGCGGGCGTCTTTTCTGATGCGCTTAACATTAGGGAGTCATATCGCTTTCCCGATCATTCCAGCGTCTTTCAGGCGGAGGTGCTGACCATCCTGCACCTGCGACGCCCTAGACTGTTTAGGATCTACATTAAACATAGCTATCCTTACTGACTTACAAGCTGCTATCAAAGCTTTTGACTAGGCTACTGTTTCATCCAAGCTGGTGAAAAAGTGTCGTGAGCAAAATAAAAACCGCAAATCAAAATCATAAACCAAAATCATAAATCGCAAATCAAAGATTGTAACTAAGGAAATTAATTCCATTATTTTAACAATTATTGTAAGTTCGGATTAAGTGAAATTTGTAAGTGGACAAGTTTTTTTTTATATGTAACCGAAACATAAAATAAGTGGACTTGTATCTAAGTTTTAGTTAACATAAGTAAGTTATGGGGTCACTTGAGCCTGGGAAAATTTTGTGGTTGACTGGGGCACTTGGGACGCGGTTTTTGTGATTAATATGGAGAAAGAGGCCAGAATAAACGGTGTGAAAGTAAATGGCTACTGCCCTAAGACTAAACAGGTTTTTGAAATTCATGGGTGCTATTATCATGGACATACAACATGCTTGTGACAATGCTCTATACGATGATCTGAAAGATACATTGAATCTGCGCTATGAAAGAACAGTAGCAAAAACCGAACGTTGGCGCATTTGGATATGAAGTTATCGAAATGTGGGGTTGCAGCTTTCAAAAACAGATGGAAAGGAATAAAGCCATGAGTTATTTAAAAGATCACCCCGTTTTGGTAAATATTCCCTTAAACGCGTGGTGCGTTTTATGGCGGTCGAACAGGCAATGTATCCGAATACTATAAAAGCAAACCGGGTGAAAAATAAAATACATAGATATATGCTGGTTATACCCCTGGGTTTGCAAATATGGAAAATTCCCTGTTAAACACCCGAAAGTTCATTTAGGGAATGAAATGTGTTCTACAGTTAACTTAAGCACAACTAACGGATTCATGAAGTGTAAAATTTTACCTCCGGAGGGTTTATATCATCCTTTAAAACAAGGCAACCAACTAATGTTTCCTTTATGTCGAACCTCTGGAGAACTTCGAAATCAAGGGCAGGAATTATGTCCGCACGCGGACAATGAGATAGCCTTGACAGGAACCTGGGTAATTGATGAAATTAAAAAAGCATTAAATTGGGGATATAATCTACAAGAAGTTTACGAGATATGGGAGTACGAAATTGAACAGTATGATAAGTTAACCCGCTCAATGGGTTTATTTACAAAAATGATCAACAAATTCATCTAAATGAAACAGCAGGCGTCAGGATGGCCGAGCAAATACCAAACGGAAGAAGACAGGAATAAATATATTATAGAATATTTTCAAAAGGAGGAAATCGAATTGGAATTTGGTGAAATTGTGCATAACCCCGGATTAAGATCGCTGGCCAAACTAATGTTAAACACCTTCAGGGGTAAATTTGGACAGGGGGAAAATCTTCAGAAAACGACCATTATAAACAACCCCGCAGAATTATATGGACTGCTCTCGAATCCGGCTATCGAGGTATGCCACTTGTTGCCCGTCAATGAAAATAACATTATTGTTAATTGGCAGTATAAGGAAGAAGTTGCAGATTCTTTACCGACTGTAAATGTCTGTATAGCTGCTTATACAACGGCGCAAGCACGTCTGAAGTTATATACCTACCTGGAGATACTTGGTGATTGTGTAATATATTTCGATACTGATTCCGCGATTTATGTGAGCCGTGAAGGTGAATATGATCCCCCAACAGAAGAATTCATTGGCGACATGACTGATGAATTAGAGTGTTACGGAGCAGATAGCTACATAAAAGAATTTTTAAGCAGAGGACCCAAGAATTACGCCTACAAACTATTCAGCACGAGGGATAACGTTGAAAAAATCATTTGTAAAGTAAAAGGGATCAACCTGAATTACGCTTCATCACAACAGGTTAATTTCGACACTATTAAAGAAATGATATTAAATGAAGATTGTGATGATTTTAAAATTCTTTCCCATAATACAAGGCGTACTAAACACCATAAGGTGATAACCGCCCCGGAAATAAAAAACTACAGGCCTAAAGCGGAAAAAAGGAAATTTTTAAAAGATTATAGTTCCATTTCGTATGGTTATAAAAGAAGGAAATAAAATAAAAACATATTAAATATAACAAAAAACTTTTTTTATTCATCCTGATGATCGGAGTCGGATTACTCCCCGCTAATAATTCATAATTATTCATCCTAATGATCGTCGCGTCATTGCTGCTGCGAAATATCCTCTTGAGCGTGCACACAACGATTCTGCCCCAGTCTTCCTTTAGTGAAGCGACACCTCGTTGAACCACTCACATTTCGTCGTCTTATGCTGCAGTACAGCTCCTATTGCTAATTCCAACAGGGTCGCGCTCTTCCACTCCTGATGATATCTTTCACAGTATCCGTTTTTATGTCGCACCCAAGGCGACCCAAATCCTGGTCGTAGTATTTCTCCGTGATGCAGGTTGTCCATTTCGTCACGATTAAAAACAACACCTCCGCTCTGATACAACCAACTCTTTCTTAATACGGGATGCCATTGTTCTTCTATGGCAAATTGTCCACTTATTTTGCACCTTTTTTATTATTTTAGTAACCTATTCACTGTTAAACTGAACACATCAAAAAATCAAGCTGACTGATTGACTAAAACTTAAAACTTGGGCGATTAGGCTTATTTTGGGTTAGACGATTATCACTTAGAGGAAGAGTATGTGGTTACCTTTTTAACGCATTTTTAGGGTATATTCTGAGTTAGGTGATTATCACTTAGCGGAAGAGCGCGGTTTCCTTCTTGTAGTACATTTCTAGGAACATATTCTTAGGCAATTATCACTTTCGGAAGTGCGTGGTCACCTTCTTGTAACGCATTTCATGGATTTAGAGGATTGACAAAGTGTTTTTGTTTTTTTTTAGGAAAAATTGGGGTCAGATTTTTTTAGTTAATTCTTAGTTTCAGTTATCAATTCGATTACCGCAAGCAATATTTCCCATGGTATATTTATGATAATAACTTGGTATAAATTAGATGTTGGCAGAATAGCACTGAATAGTTTGAGCCGTGTATTAAGTTGTGCAAGACGTACGTCCAAGTGTTTTTTTAAAGTTTTACATTCTAAATTTCTAAATTTGTTTCTTTTCAAGTAAGTATATTTTTTGAAAATAAATTTTTCTCTGTTTTTACTAATGAAGAATGAATAATAACAGCAGCAATAAGAAGAACAACGGCGACCACAAAAGCAATAGGAATTTTCTTCAAGGTCTGAAGAAATACACGTCGAAACCAACGTTGTCTATTCGGGAAATGGAGTCTTATCTCTATTATAAAATCATCGCTGGTAGGACGACAACGCGCTATGGGGAGAGGATTCTTCTTGAGCTGGAAACAGAATAGATTTACCTTCCTGTCAAGTACAATGTGATAACGGATGCAGATATTGATATGTTTAAATCAGGAGAAATCCCGGTCTGCTACACATTGGTTAGAGGAAATTTTGCCCAACTGAAATTCTCCGAAGCCCCGTAGAATTGTAAATATCTGTTGTTGCATTTTTAGGACAGAGGGCAATATGGAGAATCGAATGTGACAGAGACAGTATTTAAACACTGATAAAGCAAGTTTCTTATTATTATTTCAATTACTTTTTCATGATAAAACAAAAATGTTTTTAAAATAACAAAAAAAAAATAAATAAGATTCACAATTAAATAATTTTCCTAACTTCACTCGTTAACGGACTATATTCAACTACTCGGTCGTGAAGAAGTAGGCAGTAAACAGCTGTTTTTGCAGGAACATTGATAGACGTCTTGAATTCTAATCTTATTTCTACAGGTCCTGTTTTTATAGTTTCGTTCTGGTGAGAACAATCGATAACAACAATGGGAGCATTTTCACTATATTATTTTATTGAAAGAAGGGGTTGCGGCTTCCGATCGTAGTAAGATTGTTGAAATTTAGTATACATGTTGTATAGTATGGCAAACCTTTCACGATCAAATTTCAAATTCAAAGTGTCCTATGGGTACGATTCTGAACTTAAATGCATTTTAACTTCCATAAGATCACAATGATCAAATTTACTTGCATCCATTTTCCTATCATCTTTTCGATTAGTTTGAAGAGCTAGTATAACGTATCGAGGCTTTTCTAGCTGATTGATATTTGATACTTTCACTGTCCATGAATGCTCAGATGCTATAAGTACAACTGGATATTCATATAAATCCCAACTGCGAAATGACATTTGAAGTGATCGACCACTTTCAATAGTTTTTAATAACACTAATTTTTCTTCATCTGATAAGGTAATATGATGGATTTTCCATTGTATCTTGAAAATGTTAATCTTAACTTTCTCGATGGGAGAAATAATAGCGTCTTCATCTGTTCTGCTTCGAATTAATATTAGCTCATGTTTGGCATTTACAATGATTTTCTTATAATCTTCAGCAAATTCTAGTAGAATGTGAAGCGGTACACACAAGTTGAAAAACATTTTCTCAGGCTTCATAGAATTCGTAAGAGACCAGCCTGCGTTAGATAAGGACTCATCCTCACTTTTATTCACCGAAACATAATTTTCAATGTATCAATTTCCACTCCATTTAATTCATAACGTATTTCATTAAAGAGAAAAGAGAAAAGGTTGTAAGTTTCCAGGCTTGATTTTATTACTAATTTGTCTATTATATATTAACATGATGTTGTGGTCTCAAATGTAACCTGATTGTTATAGTCTCTCTTCTACAATTTATTAAATCACCCTTTTGATCGACAAGCCTCAATGTCTTAGAGAACTTATCTCTTCAACATTCACAGGTAAATAAACAACATTTCTGGGAATTTCAATTATTTTATATACTCGGCTTACATCCGGATAAAACTCATGTAGAGTATGGTGTATTATTTAGAAACAATCCTGAAACAATATTGCATTCCACTCATATTACATTAACCTTCATTGTATCCACCGGTAAATCAGATTCACGTAGTATATTGGGCTCCACCCGCGAGCTAAATCCTGATAACGATCCTAGCGAATTTGGTTTACTAAAATTTATTCGATACGTGCACTTAATTTCACATTTTAAGGTATTATTATTAGCTCTAATAGACAATACAGGTTTGGATTTACCTTTATTTAACCCTTCTTTTATGGTTTCTGCAATATTATCAATCTCATAAGAGCCTACCGGAATTCGTATAAGTACAGTATCATCAACATAAAATAAATTATTTCTTTCATCGATATTAGGAATAGAATTATAGGTTTGAAATCGATTAATCCTCAAGTATAACGGGTATTAAGTGGTAAAGGCGGGTGGTAAACAGCTGTTAATACAGATGAATTTCCGCTCAGTGTTAGTGTGAATGACATGATGATCACAATTGAATGAAACATTTATTTAGTTGTATCATAACTCTGATATAAATCATAATTGTATACTATATTATTTCCCAAATATTTAATAATTTCCTTTGGAGGTTGAAGCTTTCCCAAGCTATCAAAATATTCGCTTCTCAATCCATCTTTAGAATATGCTACCCAATGAGTCCCCGGTCCAGAAACAGAATCCAAATTTATAATTCCACATTCTTGTTTTCTCACCTTTCTTTGAATACTGTTACGCATGAAAACACCTCTAAAATAGGATAATGTTTTAGCAGTTTCATACAACTCGGCTTCATTCAGTGGTCTCTTAAGTAGCATTCTTAATAGTCTTTTGGAGAAGGATTTAAATATAGGCCTAAACTTTTCTTATATGGTTTTAAATATAATCCACTTCTTTTCTTCCCTAATGCAATCGCCTCCATTGTTTGATTATTTCGTTTACTTTCTTCCAACTCTCGCTTAGCCTTGTTTGCATTATTAACAGCTTTTGCAACTGCCGCCGCCCCACCTGTTAAACTTCCTAAAGCTGACAAGCCGGCAAAAATTGGGATGAGTGGTAAAATTCCGCCGACTTTCGGTATGGGAATGACTCAAGGTTTTCTTATACGCTTTTTACTTTTACCAAATATTCTTTTAGTTGCGCTGAGAACAAGATTTATTGCATCGTCCAAAGTTCCTGGCTTCTCGTTTTTAGAGCAAGTTTGACCTGGCGAACACCTTTTAGAACTGTTATTTTGGGTTTAGGTTCCTTAGGAGGTTTTGTTTTTTTGAGACCCATTCTAAATTTAACCTTAGTCTTCATGGCGGTAGTAACAAGCCAAGAATTAAATTGTTCACCTATCGACGCGTCTCCAGACTTTACTCGATGCCAAGCTTTTCTGCTAAAATTTTGTCAGCAATATGTCGATCTCCTATATTTTTATATATTGAATAGACAATATCATGCTCCCTGCAAGCAGTATCCAATGGATTTATACCAGGATCACCCCGTTCTAACCTTTCTGCAAGTTTAGTACCAGGTCCACAGTACTGATATCCGGGTAGATGGAGCTCAAAAGGTAAATTATTTATAGCAGAATTGATCAGGCCCCTACCGTTTCGTCTTTTCGAATTCGGGGGTTTGATATTATACTGAAGCATGTAATACTTTCAATTCAACACTCGTTTTTAAAACCGGAGTAAATATCAGAGCAGTTGAGCAATATATACTAGTTGAATGGAAAAACCCAATTCTTTTAGACGTAATATTAAAGAATTTATTACCATCTCCAACGAAGGCTACTTTAAGACTGATATCATTCATTTTAAAATAATATATAAATACATGTATATATAATGAAATCTGTCAAGCAACAATCAAATCTATCGGTGAGGAATATTGATGCGAAATCTGAAAAGTCGAAACTTAGGCACAGTTCATTACTTCCTAATACGGTACAGGCTATTATAGCAGGACCTTCTAATTGCGGCAAAATCAATCTCATCATTAGTCTCTTGGAGCATGATAATGGTTTGAAGTTTGAGAATATCTACATCTATTCAAAATCATTACACCAACCAAAATAGGAGTATTTAAAAAAAATAATTAGGATATTATACATTCTCCGAAAATAATATTGTTATCTCTCCAGATGGAGCTAAACGAAATTCTGTTTTTATTTTTGATGATATGGCTTGTGGTTAGCAAAATAATGTACGTACATACTTTTGTATGGGATGTCATAATGATGTTAATAGCTTTTATTTATGTTAAACTTATGAACACAAACCAAAGCATCTAATTCGTGACAACGCTAGTCGTCTCATTCTATTTAAACAAAATGAAATGAATCTCAAGCATGTATATAGTGATGATGTTAACACCGATATGTCTTTTGATACTTTCCGTAATATTTGCGCTGAATGCTGGAAAGATGACTACGGATTTTTAGTAATTGATAAAGACAGCTCGTTAAATAAGGGACGATATCGAAAAGGTTTTGATGAATTCATCATCATTCCATAAATACACCTTTTGTTTGATCAGTACAGCAGTTCAAAAGCAGTTGAAACAGTTAACAGACCTGTTCAAAAGCAGTTGAAGGAGACTATAGAAAAATGGAATGTAGGAAGAAGAAGAAGAAACTATTGACAGCTCTAATAAAAACTAGAAATACAATAAGAAACACGTTTCAAGCTATTAAGTGTGGTAAGATGGAGATGGAGGGCCAGTTAGAAAAAACCTTCAACCCAATAACAAAGCCTCTTAAAGAACTTATGTTAAAAGAAAAAACTGAGTTAAGAGATGATATAAAAATTGAACCGAAGAGGGAAAGCGATGAACTCGATTATCTGCAACTAATACCAAAAGCACTTTTCCCAAAGTTAGAAGCAACAAATGCTCCAATAAAACATAAAAACAGATGAAGAGGAAAAAGAAGAAGAAGAAAGTTCCAGTACTCCCAACCATTCAAAAGCCCTGATAGGAGACGACAGTCTCCTTAATTTATCGAAAAATTGATCATTATTTGATCATTATGCTCGATTACATACTCACAATAATTCTAAAATTGATAAAGTCTACGGACCCTATATTGAAAAAAATAATACAAGGAAAATTGGAAATTCCGATATTGAAATAAAAGAAGAAGACAATGAATTTACAATTAAAGGAAAAGATTATAAAATTACAATGGGGTTATATGAGCTCCTCTTTATGAAGGAACCCTCAGAAACAAGTATATACAAGCCGATTTATTAAATTACAATTCCATCTTAAAAGATTCCAATGCGTATAGACGTAATCATGAGCGTGGTAGTCAAATAAAGGGTAGTAATAATGTAAAATATAAGAAAATCATAAGCAAATTTATACAGCCCCAAGGAAACGGATTGATGTGGTTACAAAAAGATAATATAGACTACATTTATTGGGATGATCCTAACGAATTGGTGGATAGACTAAGATTTTAGTAGCATCTCAAAGTGCCGGACATAATAATCATCACAACGAAATTATATCTATTATCGAAGAACTTCGAGAATCTGCAATTATAGTATAAATAAATAAAAAATTCCTGTTTATTATCACTTCACTTGAGCTATGACTGTCGACAAATTCGGACGATTAGGAAAGATTAGTAAATTAGAACGCGGTTCTCCAGGTCCTCCTGGCCCCCGAGGAAAAGAAGGCTCTCAGGGATTACAGGGTCCTCCTGGATCTGCCGCAATAGGACATTCTTTAACATCAAATGGAGACTATGATGTGGAAATTACAAATTTAAGTGATAAGCTAGTTTCATTCAACGATAGCATGTTGAATCATGTTGATGATGAAATAGGTAAAAGTGTTCCTGTTGCTGCAAAATCATTAACTTTATATATTAATTCTGAAATAACGAAACTTGAGATTTTCTTGTTTGAAAAATTTATTTTAGAAAGGGACAAGGGAGAAGGGAGTTATTCATAAAAAAAACAACTCTATCAAGCGTAAAACCAGAAAACATGAGCAAACAAACTGTTGTTAATGAACTGCATAAGCCAGCACGCCGAAATTTTAAACGTCGACATGTGGTTATTAAAGGATTGGATGATCTATGGCAAGCTGATTTGGTTGAAATGGGTGCCTACTTTCGCCAGAACGATGGATATAATTTTCTATTAACTGTAATTGACACATTTTCTAAATATGCATAGGGTATACCTATTAAGATACAGACCGGAGCTGAAGATACTAAAGCAATGAAAACTACACCTCGAAATAAATATAAAACTGGAGATTTTGTTCGAATTAGTAAAGGCAAACATGTCTTTGAAAAGCGCTATACACCAAACTGGACTGCTGAGATCTTCAAAATTAGAAAAATTCAACTAACAAATCCCATCACATATCTTTTGAAAGACTACAAATCTCAACCGCTGGAAGGAGGATTCTATGAGTTCGAGCTTCAAAATATAAAGAGCTCCAACCTTTACTTGGTTAAAAAAGTTTTGAAGAGAAAAGGTGACAATGTTTATATAAAATGGTTAATCTTTTCATTAAAACACAATTCATGGATTAATAAAAATGATATATTATAAAGTTAAATGGACTGCTATAATGACAATTAAAACATTTATAATTCACAAGTATATTTGTCTTTTCTTATTATAGATATAAGGTTAAAAAAAATTACATTGTTTGAAACATTCTAAGCATTTTCTTTTGTCTCTTAAATTCTTACAAAAATTCATTAGATATAATATTCTTTTTATGCGAAAATTTACATCATAACATTCGCATGCTTCCGGTCCGGATATTGCATCATCGTTAGCCCAATCACAGCACGCATAATATTCTCCAAATTTAGATTTCATTTTAGGAATATGTTTGTATTCGTTCAAAAAAATTTAGTGATCTTCTATTTCTATCCTGTGCTTATCACACAAAATATTTGAAAATTCTTCTAAAAATTTCTCGATTTGCATCTTCTCCTTTTCTCTACCGAACGTTGACTAAAAGTGTTATTTAAGAAATACTCATATGATATGTCTGCTTCATTTGACGTAAATCCACTACATCTACATAAAGATATTTTTAATGAACATTCTGCATAATTGCTTTCATATGAACATCGAACAGTTATCGCTGTGTCATCTTCGAATTCAAGCTTAAAATATTTATAAAAGATATCTTTACTCTCTATATATCCGGCAAAATCTAATTCTTTCTTAATTAGTTCTCGCCTGAAGCCTTCAATAGCTTCTTCGACAGCTACGAATTTTTTTTTTTGGTATTTGGTATTGTAGACTCCAACGGTGTTGTTGATGTAGGTAATTGTGATGATGTATTGATATTAGCATTGTTATTATTAGTATATGTCAAAAGTACATTTAATTTAAAATCTATGTTGCTAACACCATCATTTTGTAGATTTATATCCAGCGGTACTGGAAGCGTATTCACGCAGAATATATAAAGTGTTAATAGAAAAAGATTAACCGAAAACATTTTTTTAATGTTAATTCTTCGTCACCATGTAACTAGATTCACACTCTTAATAATACCAATGAATGTGATCACTTTCAGCAGAATTTATATCACTATTTTTCAACTGTTCATCCTGTCTTACTTTCATCGGGTGATTCCAATTCTAATCATCTGCGTCACCAAAAGGACAATTAGGAAGATAGTGATTTGTCGATTTATATCTACTTGTACCGTCTTGAATTTCTCCAACTACTACAAAAACACCACCTAGTAAAAAAAAAATAAACTAATTGAATGTAATGGTTTTATTAACGTGTAATTAAACTAGCAAAAACTTCTATTTTGACATGCTGCCAAGGAGTAAAATTGAATTTGTTATGAAATATTGTTGGAATAGGCTCTCCAATTCTCATTCGTAATATGTGACATCTATTTCCATCTTCTGGTGTCATATATATGTCAAGAACAGCGCCAGGATTCACAATTGTATTAACAATTCTGAAATTTTTCCACCCACCTTCACAGGTGCAAAATTTGTTTGCAGGATTTATTACTTCACTCCAAAACATTCCTTTTTTATCACACCCGTAAAAGTTAACAATTGACTAAACCCTTTTAACCATATACTCTTGTTTTTATAACTATTTAGATAAATACTCCATTGGCTTAGCTAGGTAAGGACTTTGATTATTATACATTAATTCAACCAATGCAGTATTTTTTATCAACCCCGTGTTCAAATCTCCAAGGTTATTTGGTAATATTGCGAAATCATTTGGAAAATGTGAATTATGTTATACGGTACACCATCTCACTTCAACTGGAAATTAATCAAATGCTAAATTGATAAAAAGAAATATCATGAATAAGCCTGATGATGATGACTGATGTGAATGTACACAGAGAAATGAAATTTAATGCTGAAATAAACAACTCTGAGGTAAGTAAGCAGATTTCTTTCTTAGTCATCCAATCCAAATCCAAAAAAATGTTTATGTTAATCCCCCACTAGGCTTCTTTATCAATCAATCAATCAATCAATCAATAAACATTCAATGCATTTTGGCCTTAGTTCTCTTCAAAACCATTGCGGGAGTTAAACAGTTTAAGAAAATGGGTTCAAAAAGTTTGCTGGATCCCAAGAAAGTTAACAAGTATAAAGAACTTTCATACAATATGGAATCAGTGAGTTTACAGTCAGTAAAACCTAAAGAAATTCAGAGTTCAAATACAAATGTTCCTTATAAACCTGTTAAAAATTAGAAGAAAGGTGAACAAAATCGTGCATTTAAGAAATAATCGCTTTCGGAAAGTGTATATTTATAAAATAAAATGTTTTATTCATAGAATTTGGTTTTACTAAAAACCACATTTCGTCCTCTGGGCGATTAGCCATATTCTGATATATGGTGTGGTGATTATCACCTACCCAAGGGAAGAGCGCACGGTTTCCAAATTTTCGCGTTTCTGACCAACAAATTAAATTTCCTCTGGGCTATTAGACATATGGTGATTATCACCTACCCAAGGAAGAGCGCTCGGTTTCCTTCTGTAAAACATTCACACCGCAACCTTTGATACCATGGCCAGCCAAACGCATGCAAAAGACCCCCGCAGTCTTATCAACGCACACGACGCGACACTAAATTTTCGGGGCACGCTAGACTCCGCGCACACGACCCGACACCAAATTTTCGGGGCGCGCTTCTTATCACACACACACAACGTAGGCACGAACCTTATCTGCAATCAACCACAGCACGCTTCTTATCAACCACATCGGCACGAGCCTTATCAACCGACCACAACACACCCATTATCAACCACCTTGACATGTGCCTTATCAACCACAAAAACCGCGTCCCAAGTGCCCCAATCAACCACGAAATTTTCCCAGGCTCAAGTCCTACTAAATATGTTAGTGAGATTTTGTAATGAATAAATAATAAATTTTAGTAAACATAAACTTGTTGTTTAAGAATATTTTAGTACCTTGTGTTTCTATTTAAATAAATTCCAATTTTATCAAACCAATTTAATCAAATCAAACTAATTTTGTCAAAAAAGAAAGAGGAGTTGTTGAATTATAAGACTTCGAGATAAATTTATATATTTAATACCATTGGGCATTTTAAAGATAAATTAATAAAAACTTAAAATAAATTTTATATTTTGTGTTAAAATTTTGAATTTATAATTTGTTGAATTTATAATTTCTTAAGTCAAAATGGCTCTTACAAGAAGCCAAAATCAAAAAATCGTGGAGAACGCTGAAGTTAAAGATGTTCCCCCTTTATAATTATTCAGCCTTGATTCTAGGAACGATGATAACACTAATCCGCAAGTTCCATCCACCGGCAGTAGTACGGAAACCCCTTTTTGGTTCCATTAGCTCACACATGTTAAAAAAACATAAAGAATGAAATTCCCTTGACCTGAACACATTAAATTCATAAAACCATTAGATAAGCTGGTTCCTTTTCTAAATAACTGTAATTCAGCTTTCGCACTAACTAGTCCTGAACAATATGTCGTTTTACTAGCGTACGTAAGAGCACAATAGATTGGAAGGGCAATCTAGCCCTCGGTCGTCGAACTCCTTAAAAAAAAGAAAATTGGCAGCCATAGGGACTGCCGATAGAAGTGAAAACTTAAAACTACAAAATAACAATGATTTGTTTGAATTTTTAAATTAATTGCAGTACCAAAAAATATAATTTCATAATTTGTAAATTAAACTTATTGATATTAGTCTAGTTTTCACATCTATCGGTACTCCAAGTAATAATTTTATACATTTTTATATAGTTTATTTGTTAATCAAAATACACGATGGGTTGCGCAAGCTCAGTACAAAGTATTAATACAACTTAATTTAAATAATAGTTAATATACACTTATATTATTTATACATACTGTTAGTAAAAAAAAATTTCAATCAACATTATTATCATTAACTTCAATAATACTTAAATTATTTGTACTTTCAACTATTTCATTATATTGTAAAAAGGATACGATGGGTCTATGGTAACTGAAGAAACGAAAATTTCTGATTGAAATTTATGTAAATATCGCGTAAAAACTGCATCGATCGTCGTTTTATATTTTGTCGTACTGCATTTCAGATCATAGGACATAGTTAAATCTAATGTTTCATTCAAAAATTCAATTAAAGGTAGATTTTTATCATCTGCAAAATTAATATTAAAGTCTCCACTTAATACCATAGGTATGTCGTCAAATTTTTCGCCAAATCTTTTTTCAAGTAATTCAGAACCTTCTTTTGTATATATCATCGAATTTTCGAATAAAAATTGTTGGATTTGTTTCATGAATTTTCCAGGCGAAATATAAACGGCAACCATTATATTGCCCGTTTTCAGAATTACAACGAGCAACACATATTTCGCCTATATCAGGGACATTAATGTGAATTTAGTATATATGTCCATATATGAAGTGACAATGCGTGATGTATCCTGTGTATTGTGATAAATAGCTACTCCTGCTGCTGGAACTTCAGGTCTTTTATAACTTACAATAAAATTGAAGTTTGGAATATCAATTGGTTCTTCGATTTTCATACGAGTTTCTGATAAAAGTAGAACATTTGAGTTCTTCACAATAGTATCGTTTCTTAGATCAGCTGCATGTGCATGTAAACATTGGCAATTAAATGAGAATATTGATAATCCATTCCTTTTAGAGATAAATTCGAGAAAAGTTTTGGTGACCGTTTGTAGTGGATTGTTTTGTAACCTTTCTAATTCTAATTAAATCTTTTCGATGACTGGTTGATCTCTTTTGATGTTTATCTGCTTCTGAAGCATTCAGAGATATCCCTGTTCTACCACTCCAGAATTTCCAGCTATCTCTAGTATCATCTTTAGTAACCATAAATAAACCTTGAATCCTCGTTGCTCTTGTTAAAGCAACGTATACTAATTTTCTAGGATGTTTGCGATCGTATTCATAAACAATAGAATCATAAGTACCACCCTGTGATTTGTGAATAGTCATTGCTAAAGCAGAAATAAGTGGAAAATGTTTTCATTTTGTTATTACAGTTTTATTGCTATTGAGTGGTATGGATGATGTCTGAGGGGTGATTGGCACAGCATCATTATCAAGATTGAGGCGCACACTAAGATTTCTTGATTTTGTTGCCCGTTTTTGTCCACATGATTTTGGAAATTTCATCCAAATTCTTACGATGTCACCATTCTCATCTCTCTCCACATGATAAAATATTCCTACAGTGCCATTTGATAATCCATCTGCAACATCTATGTTATTAATTATCATATAAGGTCGGTTAAGAATTAAAATTAATTCATAAGGCAATCCACCAGTATCATCAGTTCTCATTTTGTGCAACTTCTGCCTAACAAAATTTTCTTGCTCAGCATTATGCCAACCAACAAAAACATCTGATGCCAAAGATATTATTTTACTTTCTGCTCAATTTAAAATAGAATGGTTTGTAAATATAAGTCTAATACCTTCAGGACATACTAATTGAGTCTCTTCTTTTGTGATAAATCTTGATTCCATTACTTGTATTTCTTCTTTCATTAGAATATTTCCATTTCCAATCTTCGTTAAAATTTCGAAAAACTGACTATCCTCTTGTCTCATTACTTGTTTCAGTTCAAATTTCTTAAATTTTCGCCAAGGTGTTTCACCGGTCATTTTCTTTTTAGTTTGCTTGAAGATTGGCGTGGCCTTTACTGGAAGTGATTGTCGCAAATCCCCGATAAATATAACATCTAATCCTCCAAAATCTTTCGTAAACAAGCCAGTATTTTGTTATGGACCAATATTAATCTGCTCCAATAATTCAGCGGGGACCATGCTTACTTCATCTATAATGAGGATTTTAACAAATTTGAATACAGTTCTAGTTGAACCTTCATAGCGACAAGACGGTCTATACGGTCCGCGAAAACTCTAAACAATCAAACAAACAATCTAGCATTTTGTATCCAAGAAATCAAGTTCAAATTTGCATGTACGCCAAAGCTGAAAAACTTTAATATTTTCTATAAAAATGTAGAATCGGAAATTGTGACTCATGGAGGGGCTGCCATTCTGATTAATGACAACTACGCCTGTGAACAAATTAACTTACAAACCTCCTTACAAGCCGTAGCAGTAAAACTCTTTGTTCCGATCCCTTTACCCTATTACTTACCATGTAATGAATACGTAAATCGTGATGACATTCATAATATTATCGAACAAATAGAAGGCCCTTTGATTATTTTGGGAGACTTTAATTCATACAACCCCTTATGTGGCTCCAATAAGCTTGACTCTCCAGGAAGGATAATAGAAGAATTGTTAACTCAAAAATCTTTAAATTTAACGAATAACAGACAAGCAACCTTTTTTAGCTTTTCACATAAAACCCACAGTGCTATTAACCTCAGTATCTGTTCCCCAATCCTACAAAATCATTTCAACTGGTTCGTAGAAGATGATCTTTATAATAGTGACCACTACCCTATAATCCTACCAATAATAGGAAGCTATTACAATTCCTCCTGTCGCAATAAATTTAATACCAAAACAGCTAACTGGAATATTTTCCGAGATAAATTAAAGTTCGAAAAATGGCCACCTGCATTTAAAACTATAAATGAAATGGAGAGTAATTTCGTTGATCAAATTATTCAAGTTGCCGAAAAATCCATGCCATTCCTAAAGCCTCGTAATATTCCACATAAAAAAATAGTCCAATGGTGGAACTACGAAATAGCCGAAGCAATAAAAGCGTGTACGAGACCTCTTCGTAAATGTAGAAGAACATCTAATTTTGAAGACTTTAAAAATTTCACCCGTGCTAAATATCAAGTGAGACGAATAATAAATTACTACAAAAAGAAATCCTGGCGAGAATATGTGGGAACTATCTCTAGCCAAACCTCAACTTCTGAAATATTCCAGAAAATTAGGAGCATATATGGAAAAACAAAAACTACTCTTATAACCTCCATTAAAGTAAATAATGAGATAATATCCTCCCCTAAAGAAATCTCTGAAGAATTAGCAAAACCTTTTTCTAATGTGTCCAGCTCTAAAAATCACACTAAAGTATTCTTACAACACAAACGACAAATAGAGGCATCAACACTTCATATACCTCCAGATGAAAATTGTTCATATAATACACCCTTTTCTAAACATGAATTTGAGAATGCCTTAAGTGAATGTAAAGGTTCCTCATCTGATCCCGATATGATCTTACAACACAAACGACAAATAGAGGCATCAACACTTCATATACCTCCAGATGAAAATTGTTCATATAATACACCCTTTTCTAAACATGAATTTGAGAATGCCTTAAGTGAATGTAAAGGTTCCTCATCTGATCCCGATATGATCCATTATGAAATGATAAAAAACTTAACCAATGATGGAAACTCATACCTCCTAAACATGTACAACCATATATATAGGAATAACATCATCCCTGAAAACTGGCGAAGAGCTCTTTTAATACCAATACTTAAGCCAGCAAAAGACCCCACATCACCAAAGAATTATAGGCCAATCTCTCTAACAAATTGTTTATGCAAGTTATTAGAAAGAATAATCAATAAGCGATTAACCTGGTATCTGAAGAAAAACAATAAAATTAATATATACCAATGTGGATTTAGGAAAAATAGGAGCACTGCAGATGCACACGCATACTTCGAGTCTGAAATAATGGAAGCATTTGCAACAAAAAAATATCTTGTCTCCATTTTCTTTGATATTAAAAAGGCCTACGATAGGCTTTGGAAACGAAAAATTATGCAAGAAATTATTAATATGAGGCTTAAAGGTAACTTGGTAAACTTTATTAAGAACTTCTTAACTGAAACAACCTTTCAAACCGTAAATGGGAACTATTTTTCATCAATCAAAAGAATTTAAAATGGAATACCCCAAGGAAGTGTCCTTAGCGTAACTCTTTTCCTCGTAATTATAAATAGTATTTTCTCTGGAATAAGAAAACCCATTAAGGTAATTGCCTATGCCGATGATATAACTATTTTTATGTCTGGAAAAAATCTAAAAACCATACAGGCAAAACTTCAAAATACTCTGAACAAATTACATACCTGGACAAATCTTAATGGAATCCAATTTTCAATCACAAAGACAGTGCAAAGACAGATGCTTTTTACGAGGAAAAGAAAAAACGTATTCAACCCGGAATTAAAACTTAATGGTATACCCTTAGAATATGTAGAAACACATAAATTTTTAGGACTCGTTTTTGATAAAAAACTTAGATGGAAAAAACATACAGATGAAATAAAATTAAAAGCTTTTAAAAAATTTAATAATAAAAGTTTTATCAAACTCCAACGATGGATCTGACCGGATGTTATTACTCTGATTACATAATCTTACCGTCTTACTAGTTCTTAATTATGGATGCCCAATATACTCATCATCCAGTGAGAGTATACTGAAATCCCTTAATACAGTTCATTCCACAGCAATTCGATTTTGCACAGGTGCCTTTCGAACTAGTCCAACTATTAGCTTATTGATAGATGCCGGACAATGCAATCTTTACTATTTAAGAACAAAGTATACATTAAATTTAGCTCTAAAAATAATATCTATCTCAAAACACCCACTAAATGAAAAAAATGATAAGATCGATCTATATAAGAAATACATAGGTTTAAAACGTAATTACCAACCATGCTTTGTCCGCTTTAAGAGCTTATTAAATAGCGAAAATATCCCTATATATAAAAAATACATAAAACTAAACCTCTAGATCCCCCACCCTGGACGACACCAATCATACATACAGATAAATTTTTACAGGCTTTTAAAAAATCTAAAACCTCTGCAACAGTCTATCGGGCACGCTTTAAAGAAAGAAAGAAGCACAATCTACAAAGATTTTGAACATATCTACACGGACGGTTCCCTACGCCAAAATAATACGGGATGTGCTTTCAAATATAACAACATAGAAAAACAATACTACCTTCTCCCGCATACAAGTATCTCTACGGCCGAAATTTATGCCATAGAAAGAGCTATAAACTACGCATGTGTCGAAACAAATAGACGAAAATTCATTGTATGCACCGATTCTTTGAGCTCATTGCAAGCCATTTCTAAATTATATCACACTCAATTGTTTGCCGTATCAAAGAATTGCTGTTTCAAAACCAAGGCAAAACATTTGTCTTTATTTGGATCCCTAGCCATATGGGAATCCAAAATAACGCACTAGTAGATTTGCTGGGGAATACGACAATAAGTTCTTATTCTACATACCAGATATGAGAAGGTTAGTCAACTCAACTATTAACACAAAATGGGGAGAAAACTGGGGCTTACAACCTAATACAAATAAATTAAAAACTATTAAAAAATTCACCAGACCTTGGAATTGCTTGATTTATTGAGTAGAAGAGAATCTATTGTAATAACTAGAATCAGAATTGGACATACCTGTATGACCATCTTCAATAGAGAACCACCACCGATTTACATATGCCGTGAACCTTTAACGATTGAACACTTATTTGATACATGCAATTATTACACACCTCTAAAATCAAAATATAGTATTAAAGACAGAACAGCTCTGGCTTCTGAAACCTTTGAGAGACTGAAAACCTTAGTAACTTTTTTAAAACGCGCTAATATATATAAGAAAATCTGAAGTGACAAGTACAATAATGTAAAATAGCTAAAGTGATCCTACGATCTAGAAATGTTTACATATTAAGTTCTCAGATAAAATTTTCCAATACTTATAAGTACCTTTAGAATGTAATGAATTAGGGCCTTAAATAACCTTTAAATGCATTCGCAGGCCAATAAAAAAAAACAAAAAAAATTAAATACAAATCTATATTGATTAGCTCTTTCAATATTAAGTGGCATTAGCCTGGACAATGATATGTTTAATGCACTGTAAACTGTTGGACCACCTATAGCTGTAGCAGCCTTTCCAGTTGATGCACACGCTATATAAGCATTAAAAATGTCATCAGTTTCTGAAAATCTATTGTATATTTCCATTATTCCTTTTATTACAAAAGTCTTGCCACTACCAGCTGGTCCAGTTAAATATACGAGCAATGGTTCTCGCATTGGCTCATCTATAGATATTAGGTGGTGCATTGTATGAAACAAAATTTCTCGCTGTTCTTCATTAGCCCGTCGCATAAGACCATAAAAATCATCATAAGACATTATGTTTTCTTTTTTTTTTTAGCTATAGCACCAAGTTTATTTAACATTGCAAGTTGTAATTCATCATTTATCTCTACGTTCGGATCATTGTATAATTCTTGAAATGGGTTTTGATCAGGGAGTCTACCAGCAACATCTCTTATTTCTTCATTATCATGTGGAACATCCTCGCGGCATAATTCCCGACAAATTTGTAATGTTTTTTTAATATCTATGTTGGATTCAAACTCTTTTCTCCTCTGTAATATCAAATCTACATTTTCATCGTATAAAGTAATAAATTTATTTTCTTCCAGAATTTCAGCCTCTTCATGACGAAATGGAATGTGCAGAGTTACCATTTCTCTTTCATATTCGTTGAAATCAGTAGCCATATCATAATTACGATAACATATTACTCTCGGTTCATTTTGTTGGACACACTTTTCTTTGTTGTTTTTGTAATACTTAGATACGAATTGCGCGAGAGAAATATTTTCTAATTCGTCAGGTATTTTTTCATACTTATCGAACCAGTTTTCTTTCCATATATCCGTGCAATCTTCGTCTAATTCACTCAATTCCTTCATGGTCTTTTTTATTCTTTGTCTCTCAATGGGCCATGTAGTCGGTATATAGACAATAGCGGATGAACTTTTTGACATAGGCTCTCTCAACAAGTACCAGGCAGCTTCTTGACTTGTTATCTCGATGTGATTTAAAAGATTGATATTAATATTTTTAGTGATTTCAAATATATCGAATTTCCGGTGTTCATCCATGATTTCAATTATTTTCCTTTATAAATTGCTAACACCTGTATTAGTTTTATTGATGTATTCTACGACATAAGCTGCACACGAATATTCTTCTGTTATGAATTGAAAGTCTGTATTAGATTTAACAATGTTCAATTATAAATGGATTGAAAGGATTGTGCCATTTTTCATGAGGTTGACGCTTTGGAAAAACTCTTGGTCTATTAATTCCGGCGCGAATAATGTTAACATACTCCTGATCTGAATTTATATTATTATCTTTATAAAATCATTGAAAATCGTCGTAATTTTCTAAATCTTTTCTGAGAATATTATATTTTTTTTATACTCTTTAAATCCATTAGCATAAAAGGAGTTTCAAATCTACATTTTTGCATTCTTTTTGATGCTACTGCTTTGTAACACGTAAAAGTATGCTTGTGTGCTTGTGCAATTTAATATTGTCTGATGCCTCTGTTGCAGATACTGATAAAAGGAAGTCTATGAGATCGATGGCTTTATTGTAATCTTTTCCAAATGCGTCCTCAGGAGCATTGTCTAACCAAGCTAAAATGTGTTCGTGTGGACTACCTCAATGTTGAAATTCGATTCTTTTGAAATAATTCAAAATTCTATATTTTTTGAAAGGACTATATATGTTTGATTGAAGTAATTTTCATAAGAACATTGACTAGCTTATTAAAATATATAGCGCAAGTAATTGCGTCTTCATTAACAAGTGTACTCTTTTCTATGAAATGTAATGCTGCTGTATCTTCAACCGATATTTCAGACTTATTTTTTAAATTATGCAATAATTGAAGCAATTTGGGCCATCCTATTTCGTTAGCACTTATTGTAAAATATACTGTTGGCTTACCATATTGTCTAATCATTGCAAACAGGTCCTTTTTCCTCTCTGACTAATAATATCCTGAATTCGGAATCACGCGCAGAAAAGCCAAATTAGTTTCAATACAACCGTGTATGTATTTTTCTGATTCTATTTGCTTTTTAGTGATAGTGGTGCCTTTTCCAACATGTTTGAACGCAATAGAAAGTGAATCTCGTACTCTTATTCTCATTATCTTCATGGCCATGTATAATAAATGATGGGTGGTAACTCCTCGTCTGTCAGATCGTAAACTTAGGTTCACTTGTTGCCATCATAAAAGGTGTGACAATGACAATCACGAAAAGTTCTAAATTGACCCAAGTATATTTTTGGAAAAGATAATAGACTAATGGGAACATTACCTTCTCCAGGAACAATTCTTAAGTACATTTCGTCGTTGCACATTAATGTTTGTTGCTTTGCTATTAAGCTTTCTTCAATTGATATTTGTTCTAAAATGTCATTATCACCGTCTTCATCGTAGATGATTTCATCCTGTACATCATCTGAGCCGTTTAAGAAGCTATCATCAACCGTAATATTATAAGAAATATAAAGAGGTGTATCTTTTAAGTATCGCAACCATGCTTTTATATTTTTTTTGTTGACTATACCAAAAAGAATGAAAAGAATGTGAACTGTAATGCTATGATCGTCATCTATATTCCTTGGCAATGAACGTACCATTGTATTTATTTCTATTAGAACATTTATTACTTGCCCATAAATTCCAAATTGACATTGAATATGTCGAAGTCTTCGAATTTGCATGAATGGAATTCTCGGAGATATAAGTCTTTCTGTTACCAAATCTAATGGGAAATTTTTAAATTCTTCCGGTAATAAAGGATATTTAAATCCATTTTACACCGAAAGTAGTGGAACACGATTCTTCTTAATTGTTGTTAAACAAGTTGAGCATATTTTCACCTCTGATAAATTAACGTCTCTAAGCATTGTTCTTATAAATTGAATATTGGGAGTTGTATCATCATTAACAAAAATTTTCAAATCTTTTCTAAACCACAGTCTATCACAAATGTCACAAACATGGCCAAAGTCATTTTCAAGGAAATCCTTTTGAAATTCTCGATGTTCACTGGAATTTCGTTGGAAAGAAGAGTACGTTTTTACAGGAAGATTATGTTGAGAATGCATGTTTTGAGTATTATTTTGAACATCACGTGGAAGAATATTTTGAGTATATTTGATGGATAGTTTGTTATTATTGGTTCATTTAATTGTGAAACATCATTAGCTTGTAAAGGAATATCATCTTGAATTTCGTCATCATAATCTGAATATGACTCTGGAATATATGGTTCATTCTGTATTTATAAATCAGCAGTGTGAGTTGGTGGGACATATGGCACATTTTTTGTTGATGGACATGCAATTTGTGAGTCATGGAAATTCTGACATTTAGAAACATGCTTTATAATTGTTTCAGAAGATTGATCTGTCTGTGAAATAATCAAATTAGTGGCTTTTTTCTTATCTCTATACTGCTGACTTTTTTGTCTGCTTTGTTCTTTACGACGCTCAATTTTTTCTTCCTCCTAAACTGTCATTGCTCGATGTTCGAAAATTTGCTATTCCATCAGTTTTGTTCTTATCTCTGTATCACTGACACTTAATTTGATTTTGAACTTTCCTTTTTTTCAATTTCATCCATTTCGTTTTTACTCATATCATCATCAGAAAAAATTTTCTCCTACCGATCCTTTATCATCCCTTTCTTTTTCTTTTACCACTATCTGAAGACATCCTCAATTTTTTTGACGTAGGATCGAAGACCTAAACAAATATGAAAAATGAATATTTAGAAACATTAATTATATTCATTATTTTTCATAAATTTCTAATGGTGTAATTAAATGCTATAAGTTTATAAATCATTATTTTGTGCAAAGTAACGAAAACAACAATAATAGCAAAATAATAATATAATAACTATATAATATAATAATATAACAACAATTAAAAATAACAAAAACAAAGTACAACAATTGCTCTTATAAAAAACCAAGTCATGTGTATGGCTACCCCAAGACAGTACTTTACTATTATGTCATATGTATAATAAATTTAAATCAACTCAATTCTTTAACACCCATATTTAAAATTATTATAAAATTTTATAGAATTTTTAATTTTAAAATCCGCGACAAAAATATTATCGGACAACTAGAAATCTGTTTTACCACGCTGGTAAACTACTGATACCTACTGCTGATAACTACTAAGCTACTATAAAGTACTCTTTGTATAATGTATTGTAGAGGTTAAATATTAAAACAGTAAAAAATGAGTAATGTTAAATTTCTTAAAGCAAATATTGATAGGAATATTGAAAATATTAGAAAATAAATACTTTGTTTTTGTTATTTATTTATTTATTTATAAATATTAACATATTTAGTACTCACTTTTGTACTGCACAGTGACGCTACAATTAAACAATTAAAATAATAATTAAACAAAAATATAATTCAAACAATACACAGTAGACACATAATCTTTTCACAAATCAATTAACTGTACTTGCATAAATATACACAGTATTAGTGTTGCACACCACGTCACACTGATAGCTACAAATATACTGCTATATACGACAGCATGTCGGTGATGCAAACTCACATGATTATACAACGCATTGGTGTATACGTGTACACAAACCACTGCGCGTGCGCCAGTCTAGTGCCGGAGCAGTAGATGTTATATATATATATATACAGTAAAACCTCGATATAACAAACCTCAATATAACGATTCCTCGATTTAGCAAATTCTTTGAAATCTTCTAGAACTGCCCATAAGAGTTAATGCAAAATATACCTTTACATTACGAATACCTTTTGCTAAAAACCTCTTTATAACGAATTTTCAATCATTGCAGAATATAAATAGGGAATATAATTAATCTCTGTTTAACGATTTCTGTCAACCTATAACCTTTACATAACGCATCCAAGAGCTGGGCAAAGTTTGACTTCGAAGGAGCTATATCCCTGAAATGAATTTTCGTTTGTTTTGTAAGCATAATGAGAGGGACTAAGACAGGACGTAAGCATAATGAGTGCGACTAAGAAAGGACGATCTAGCTGACGAGTTCAAAGGAATCAAAAGAACAACTCGTGCCCTGCTCTGACGTATCCTACCAATCTATCACACAAGATTCCACAAGAATTTATGTCTCGACGAGTTTTCTTACCTTGTTAAAACGAATCTTAGAACAACCTAACCTCTATATAAAAAACCTCATTATAACCAATTACTTGGTATAACGAATATTTTCTTAACTTGCGCTCGACCGTTGAACCTCTTATCATCAACCGATCTTGTAAAAACCCCTAAGCGGGTTCCAGACCAAAAAACCCCTCCCTGAGCGTGTTTCAGACCAACATTAAGTGGTACAGAAACCGCTTATTTTACCTACTTTCATCGAGAAGGAACTGCTTAAACTCGCCCCAGGAACTAAGCTTAGGGTGTGCACGGAATGCTAACTTAGATGAACCGCTCACTAACCGTTTTGCATACAAGAAGTTTTCTAACAATAACCATTTCAGTAGGAAAGCAGCGCTTTCAACCTCTTGGATCCAGTTTTTGACGACGTAATCGCCATTTCTCGAGATCTCAGGGATCAAACCTGCAATATACTTAAAGCATATGTTAGTAGACAAAAATCGGCTATCCCTGGTATCATAAAACCGAGAGTATTAGCAATTTCGACAATCATTTCCGAAAAATGCCTTTCGCGTGTAACTAGATCTTGTTCGCGTTTTCGTAAGGATGCTTTCTTTCCTACCAACATTTCATACATCTCTTTTGTAATATTAAATAAATCATGTTTGCCACTTTGGACAGGTGTACTATTCGCGTTCTTTCTGTCTTTCTTAACGCCCATGTTCCGTAAAGAGTTTCTACGAAATTTCAAACCCGAGCACCAATTTATGTTCGTGCCTTCGCGGTATATGAATGTGACTCACTAAATACCAATATTTGAATTTCACCGTTTTTACATTGTGCGTTTGCCAATTTTATGGTTAGGTTTACCCCTCCTCAAATTTCCAATGTGACCAGTTGTTCCTTCGATTCCGTCGTTTATTGCCCGTCCATCCCAGACGAGCCCCCAATGGAGGATTTAAGAAATGTTCTCTCTACTTTTGTTTAGTTATGACTTTTAACAAAGACTGATTTTTAAAAAATTTAATTAAATTGCACAAGACTATATATAGTTATAGGATTTCCACTACGACCGTATTCATAGGCACACTCCAAAAGAAAGAAAAAGCCCGAGGCTTGGCTCGTTGCGCGGACCGTGACAGTTCACGGCTAAGCCGATGTAGGGGTGCCAACAACAGCGGTGGCGCCGTCAGCCATTTGCCTAAGGCCAGGCCCACATGTATGATAATCAATTTTTGCTATGTTTTTGTCATAGCTTACATCTTGAGTAATATTCAAAATATCGGTCAGTGCTTCAAAATAAATCCCAGTGATTTTAAATAATATTTATTAGCCAATGACAGTCTTGATCCTTTCCTGTTCGAAGTTATTAACTAATTAGTTTCCTATTTTCAAACATATATTTATGATTGATTTCTTTGTTACATTTTCTCCTAAAATATATTGTTACCGTTTTGATCCATCTCAGTGTTAATGCATTTATCTCTCCAACATTCGCGGGCAAATAAATAACATTTCTTGGAATTGCAATTATCTTATAGGCAGAACTTACATCAGGATATAATTCCTGTAGAGTGTATTAATGTATCGTTTAGAAATAATCCTATTTTACATGTATTACATTAAATTTCATTATATCAACTGGTAAATCAGATTCTTATAAAATGTTATGCTCCAATACTAAAAATTTCGTTACGCTTATCAGACCTCTTCTTTTAATACAAAATTAACCCATTAAACACCACCATTTCCAACAGTGTTATGTGCGAGAAACGTTAGCAGTGTGCTATAGGGTTTGTGGGTATAATACGCACAATTGCTCGGGTTAAGCGTGTAAGCGTAGTGGGGTGAGGGCGGTTAAAATCAAAGTAAAGAAGTGTTTTGGTAATTATTTAGTTTTATTTACACTCGGATTTGTACATTCGCCGCCCTAATCACAAACACTACTTTTCTTTTTTCGCGTTGTGCCGATTATTTAGACTTTTAACTCCCGCACAACACTCGATTTCGTACTTTAGGAACAGACTTTTAATCAAAGCTTGTTTCTTTAAAAACCAGTCGACCCTAGTCGACTCCCGGTTTCAACCTACAGGGTTTTTCATTAAGCGTGTCTAAATTTTAAAATGGAATATAAAGAGTTCTGTGCAACATGTAACGGAAACCTTTATTGCGTATTAAAGTACATTCACTACCATTATGTTTTAAAAATGACATCATTCAAATAGCCTCCGCGGCTTCGTTTACAGGACTTGATCCCAGGGGTCCAATTTTGTATGACTCTGTTGCATAAGTCGAAATGGACCTCACCTATGGTTTGAATGATGTTGTTCTCCAGTTGGTCAATTGTTGTTGGTTTGTTGCCATAAGCCAGCGACTTAACGTAGCCCCAGAGAAAAAAGTCTAAGGGTATTAAGTCGCACGATCTTGGCAGCCATTCCATACCGCCTCTTCTGGAAATAACGCGTTCTGGAAACTTTTCTTCCAACAACTCCAATGTAATGCCCGATGTGTGACACGTTGCGTCGTCTTGTTGGAACCACATGTCGTTCAGGTCCATGTCATCCAGTTGAGGCCACAAAAAGTTAGTTATCATGGCCCGATACCGATCGCCGTTGACAGTCACCGTCTGGTCATTCTCGTTTCGGAAGATGTACGGCCCAATGACACCGCCCACATCAAACAGTAAGTTTCTCCGGATGCAATGGAGACTCTTGATACTGCTATGGATTACCCTCTCCCCAAATGCGGAAATTTTGCTTATTCACAAAGCCGTTCAACCAAATATGTGCTTCACAACTGAAAATGATTTGTTCGCAAAAATTTGGATCCGCTTCCAACTGCTCCAGAGTCCAATCAGCGAACGTACGATTAGCTTGGTGACCTTGGATCTGTTCTTGCGCCAATTGGATCTTATACGGATGCATGCCCAAGTCTTTCCGTAAAATTCGCTAAGTTGAGGTCGCAGAAAGGCCAACTGCTTGTGCACATCGAGGAATCGAGAGGTTTGGGTCTTCAGCCACACTTTCAGCAACAGCAACAATATTGTCGCTTGACCGCGCATTTCTGCGTCGTACAGGGACTGCTCGATCAGCAACCGAACCGCTTTGGTCGAATTTCGCGTTGAATTGATCGCTCAGCTGTACGATTATTTCGGCCGTAAATATTTCGTAGCTCGTGAAAAGTTTGGCATCAGAACACAAATTTCTATAATAAGTTTTAACAATTTCGACGCGTTGTTGCACAGTGTAGCGCTCCATGATAAAATGGTGACTATGGCAAAACACAAACGTCGAAGAATAACAACGTTTCCACCTGAAATGTCTCAGCAATATGCCGTCAAATTTCAGACATAGCTATTGAAAAACAATTTACTTTTTCGCCCGTGACTACTCTGAAGACGTGACTTTCTTTCCTCGAGTTCGGATTGAAATTGTCTTGGCCTGATCGATCTCTAGTTGATGCCTAGTCCGCATTTGGGACAAAGCCCGGGCGCGCATGCCCGGATGTACTTAGGCAAGTGCATTCACCAGGGGCATTGCCTGTGATTACCTTAGGCACATAATTTATTAATCACCCTAGAGGTACTTGACCGCTGGGGTGTCGTTTGGGCGCGTAGTGCAGCGCGTGCTTGACGGTACTTTGGTATTCGCTTTGCAATTTGCTCGTCTCGAAATGCTGTGTGCATTCGAGGTCACTTGTAATTTTTCCAAGTGCACAGCTTGCGGAAATCGTCTAAAACTCCTATCGACTACCGGGGTGTAAACGTGAAAATGCTTAAGCACGAGACTTAAGCTGTACGTTTGTTTACGCTTTAATGTGAAAGTTTTCATGAATAAAAACTGACGTAAACAATCGTAACATCAGTAGCCATATAAAGTAGAAAGTGATCTGAAAAGGTTGAAGAATTTTAAGAATGATAAATAAAAAATAACTTTGTTTTAATATTTCTTTAACATTTCTATATAAAATAACAAACTGGAAACCTTAGAGGGGATTTAAAAATGAAAAAATTGCTTTATAAAGTGTTCAAGAAAATTTTAAAAAAATTTTGCGAAATGTTGTGAAATGTAACTCTTGCAAAATACAAACATGTTTCGAATTGACAATTATCTTGAATAAGCGTGAAATATTTGAGCATATTCAAAGAAATGGAGTTTGTTGCTAGCATTAACACATCTCCCTCTGATTTGCTGGTTTTTCCTTCTTCTCCAGCGAGAAAACACTGATCGATACAGCTCAGTTATAGAGAACATAATAAGTTTTCAATATTAGGCTCGTCAGCAAAAACATCTCTTTCTTATTTACTGATGAGAAGTGACGAATTTTCATGTTTTAAGGTTACAAAAGGGGCTGAATACTTAAATTTATAATTCATTCATTATCCGTATACTATTACCCAATTCAACATTTATGTATGAGTGTATGATGCCACCACAATAACTTGTAATATCACGGCTCAGATCTATATTATTGATCGGCGGTTTACTACTTTTTTTTAACAGTAATTATTAATGCCCCCAACCCCTTAAACCCCAGAACAATCTCACTTTAACCTGGTCGGCACAATTGATCCAACATTTTTCCCTTCACACACATTACCATTTCCCATTTTCCAATCAGTCCTTATATCGCTTTCTCTCTACCACTCCACCCACATCTCCTATTATTTTCTCACTACCACTCCATGAACAGAGACCACGCCCCTTAACCATACGTCACATAAGAGACCACGCTCCCAAACCTTATTCTCAAACTCCAAGATTTACCACCTCCGCAACGATCAAACTCTCATCGCCAAATAGGGGCGTAGCCACTGCTTTTTCTTAAAAAAGTGGAATATTTTCCATATCGCTGTCGTTTTGTTTTCTCTTCACATCATCGATAACAACCTTCAAATACCTCTGACTATACCACTGGTACATCGACCCTCTAATTTACTGAATTAAAACAACAGTCATCTAACACAAAGTTAGCCGAGCCATTTGAGCGCTTTGAACTTGCTATCTGCTCAATTGGAGGTTTGATTCCCTCGGGCTGTGCCAACACTCTTAATTTATACAAAATTCGGCCAACCCCGATCTCGGCAACGGACAGCAAACTTCAAAAGATAACGCACCAGCACAGGACAACAGAAAAGCATAAGGGACGTGACGTCAGAAAGGGGAAAGGAGCGAGGCCACTGCGACGTCAGGAAAAATAAAAATGGGCGTGGGGCACTGAGGGAAAAGGAGAAAGAGGGAAAAATGCCGTGGCTTCTGCTCAACCGATTTTGAGAAATGAAGTATCGCTGAATTTGACTTAACACTGCGAGTGTCACATTATATATATATAACAAAATAAAAGAAACGCCCTAAAATCTAGCCGTTATGGATATAAAATTAAGGGCTTTCAGTTTCAGCTTTTTCAGCTCATACAGTTTTTATGCAATCATGTCAAAAACCAAGCATACATAAAAAATCCTGAATCCTAGCGACGCGATATGGCCTACGCGCCTTTGCCTCGCTGTCCACGCCACAAATGATTATCGTACTTGAGGCATATGTAAAAAAAAGTCACAAATAAAAAATATCACTGAAAAATAAAAAAAACTGATTGCGGTGATCTCACATTAACTAAAAAGAGAAAAACAAGTTATTTTTGAATGAAGACTGCGATTGCGATAAGAGAAGCTCTTGGCTTCACTCGACACAGCAAGCAAGTTTATTTTACGTCATCTGTAATACTATTCCATTTACGACTATATATTAATCATAGCGGACGAGATCCACTCAATTAGCTAATTTCCAGTTTACAACACCATACATAAGTTACACATATTTAGCTTTGTCATAGCCAAGTAATAACGAATTTTGGTCCCGAATGCTGTCAAAATAGCATCCAATTTAATCGACATACACAAACTTTGGATCTATATCTTGGTTAAGTTCATAAATGGCTTCAATCGGCTTATTGGTTTCAAAGCGAAGGCTGTTCTAAGATATTAAATAGTTTTCAAAATGTTAAGTATGATACATTGTTATGTATGATACATTGTTGAAGAGTGCTGATCTAGCTCTACAATTTTTACCTATAACATTTTTTTCTGAAATATAGAAAACAAATGGCGACCGTTTAAATTTTTCAAATAATATAATTCTCAAAATTTTATCCGAACTAAATATGTACGTGATAAATCTTTGGATAAAGCTAATCTAGCTTGACAACTTTAACCTGATGACAATCAAAGAGCGAAATATACCTTTTCGACTGGCGCCTGATATCGGGGCTTTTCTAAATTATCTCATCGTATCGAATTGATACTGGAAAAGATAAAAAAATATTTCATCATATAATATTTTCGATAATGATTTATGAATACCTTCATATATCTCACGTTTTCTTTCAGAAGTCTCGTTTCTAAATCGCTTAATGGTGATTATAATATTACAATATAGCAGAAAGTGTAACACTGTATATATTTACAATGGAAGATCTTAAGGCTGAAGCGGAGTTAAAGAATGTCGATGAAGCTGGGGACATTGATAAATCGAATGAAACTGATGCAAATAGTAATGACAAACATTTAAAAGAATTTGATCTAAAATGCCTGTTTACTATCAAACACCCAGTCCAAAATCTTTCGGCAAAGATATGGATCACAAAACAATGGAAAATTTGAAAATTGCAGCATTATTATTGAATTTTCCCACACATTCAAAAGATCCTAGCAAGAAAGAACTAGTATTTATAAAGAATACACATATGTAATAAAACAATTGCACAAAATATTGATATAAAAGATTATTACTATTCAAGAATGCTACAGGAATTCTTACAATACAGTCTGTTTGACAAAAGCGTGTGCGGCAAAAGTCAAAAAAGGACTTGGGATAATAAATTCAAAAAGGTAAATACGTATGCTTTATTATTAATAAGTTGTTCAGTCGCCTTCATTATCAAGAATTCACTGGACTCTCCGAGGCATGCTTTACACTAATATAATAGCATAATCTGTAGTCCTCCACATAAGTTGAATTTGACGATATAATTGCTTGACAGTCCAGATTTTCTATAGGATTTGCATCCGGCAACTGCGATGGCCAATCTAGTGCATCATCGTCATTTTCTTGTATCCATGCAGTACAAAAATGTCTCTGATGTTTCGGGTGTTTCTTGCAGTAGTCAATATATCTTTTTTCTTGTAAACCGCCTTTGAGCAGATGGTAATAAAGTCTTCTGATATATTTTGACCTTAGCAGCGTTTAAATTGTCTGTAAACATGTGCAAAGTGCCAAATCCCTGTTTTCAGAAACAACCCCAAACGTGCACCTTTACCGGGTGTTTGACGGTCTGCTGAATCTATTGGCGTGGGTACACCAGGTATGAGTGATGGAAAAACATGCCCTAAAGAAGCTTCGTCCAAAAAAATTACGTTGTCCCAAGTCTCTCTTTCCAAGAGTCTATTCTCAATGCGTTTTCCAGACAGTAGCGGTTTCTTTATTGTGCTGCGAAATTTCACTTCATAAACCGGTAAACGTCTTATTATAGTATCA
>MNCL01000371.1:0-43026 GCA_001932985.1 Proctacanthus coquilletti
GCTACAACAAAAAGATAATGACAAATATAGAAAATGTTTGGCCACTCATGAAGTTTAAGCTCCGAGGAAAGGAGATCTGGACTGTGAAGCAATTATTTCATCAAATTCGAATTATATGGTGGTCTCTGTCTCCAAATTATGCTATTAATTTAGTAGAAAGCATGCCTCGGAGAGTCCAGTCAATTATCGATAATAGAGGCGACTGGACAACTTATTAATAATAAAGCATCAAAATGTATAACGTATTTACTTTCTTCAATTTATTATATCCCAAGTCCTTTTGTGACTTTTGGCGTACACGCTTTTGTCAAGCAAACTGTATATGATGGAAGTCATCATCAGTAAAGATTTCGCCATTAAAGAGTTCGCGTACATTCCGCGAACACTTATGATCCCTATTGATTAACTTTTAAAAATTACAATTTCAAATTAAAATATTTTTTGTTATTACTATAAAAATGGCCAGTCAACTATAAATCGCATTTTCATGTGCTAGTAGCCAGTCAGATTAATTACTTTTATGATGAAATTCCATAAAATGGATATAAAACATATTTAAATCCACTCACACAGTACCTATTTTGTAAGCTACCGTCATGCCCGAGGTTTGAGATGCTACCCTCATATCGGATATAGTTTTTACCATGACAGGAATGGAATAGACCAAAACTACATCTTCATATATTTAAACACAGTTTAATACAAGCTTAATAACTATTGGGTTATTTAATTACTAAATCTTAATTTCTAGAAGGCAGGACAGGGAAAACAAAAGACTGGGGCTGAATGCAAGGAGGCAGCATGCAGATTTAAGGCATTTTTAAGGAAAGATATGATAAGGTGGAAATCAAAAGAGATCAAGTTGTTGGATTCTCGGAGCATAATAAAGATGGGTTCGGAGTGGCCGTATTTCGTGAGGTTCTAGTCTAAGCAAAAAAAGGACGCGGATGTCATGTGATTGGTGTATAGAGGTGTTACTTGCAAAAGCGAAAAGCAATATATGGCTCCCACCAGCAGCTGATGGATAAAGAGAATGTTTAAAATTTCACGACGCATGCTCAAAGGTTATAAGCCGATCGGTTGCAGACGCTTCGTGCAGTTTGAAAGATGGAACTGGTCAGTCCAAAGAAGATCGTGTGGAGCGAAGCGGATGAATTTAGGCTGCACTGATTCAACCTTGTTTGTGTGGGTTGTTCGGGAAGGAGACTACACCTGGCAATATATAGTGATTTTGTAACATAGGAATCATTCTCTAAAAAAGAGATAACAACAGGGCATAACAAAACCATGGGCGCAATTAGATCTACTTATAATATTATCGATGTGGGGTCAAAAATTGAGTTCTCTACCGCAGATGATACCAAGATTACGCAAAGTAATGACAGAAGGGATCAGTTCGGGGAATAGCAGATGAATAGGGGATGAAGGAAGTTGTTCACGGGAACAGGTAATGGATTGAGCCTTGAAGACGTTGAGCTCGAAGAAGTTTTTGGCTCTCCAGATAGAGCTAACGGGATTTCCTTGTAAGAGATGGAAGCCATCGGGGGATGAGATGCGTTTAAAGACTTTCATGTCGTCAGCGTAAATGGATAACTCCGATTGTTTGGTAATGCACTCTACATCATTAATTGTAAGGATTTTCAGTGTGGAATTTGACCCAGGAGGTGTGGTTGAAAGCCCAGGGACACGAGCTTGAATAAAATAATGTCATTAGAGATTTTGTCGATAGCTTTGCTGAAGTCCGTGGCTATAACGTCAACTTCGTCTCTGTTTTGGAAGGCACGTAGGGCTTTAGCGACAAATTCGGTGAGTTCGGTGGTGGTGGATCTATCTTTAAGGAAACCGTATCGGGAGGAGAAAAAATTAGACTTACTGTAAAAGAACATGGAATCGTAAATTAATTTTTCAAACGGTTTAGGTATGCAGGACAGTTTAGCAATAGGTTGGTAGTTGGAGATATAATTTTTGCGGCATTTTTTATGGATGGGAATAATGAATCAATCTTTCCATAATTGAGGGAAAACTCCCTGGGATATCGACAGTTGGAAAAGGAGGGAGAGTGGTTGAGCTAGGTGGTGAACATATTTTTTTTTAGAACGATGGCAAGGAGACCATCGGGATCAGGGTTGTAATCGTTATCTAGTTCTTTGATTTTTAAGGCAACATTTTTGGAGTCAATATCAATGAATGCAAAGAACTGCGGTGTTATTCATGAAACTGAAATAATCAAGATCAGGTTGAGAAGAATGGTCGCTCAATGATTGGCTACAAAATGTGCCAAGAAGGTTAGCTATGCTGTTAGAATCGGCTGGGGAGGTTTGAATATAGATATGCAACCATTGGATTTCATTTTGTTTGTAAGGGCATGGTCTATGGATAGATGAGTGATCGAACCAATACCTGAATTGCTAAGAAGAAAGTTTATGTAATTTTGAAAAGTCGCATTTTTGGAGATTAAAAGAATAAAAAGGATCAGGGTTTGAATACGAGTAGGCGTGTTCGTAGAAGAAGACAAGAAGAAAAAGGTAGTAGATGTCAAAGATGGAAGGAAGGTGGACGCTTACAGTGACAACTGAGTTTACTGGGTTAGTCGCGAAAATTAAATCTAATTGTCTTCTCAGGTTGTTAATGGCTCCGCTTACTTAGGCAAGGCTAGAGATGATCGGTAAAGATGATTTCCTTGTTAGACGAGGCGTTCAAGTGAATGTAGTAAGAGTCTGACAGAGTCGGATACGGCGAATGTTAAAATCGCCCAAAATCATAATCGCTCATAATTGAAAAAACTGGGAATTAGGCTGGTTTCGGTGAGGACAAAGATTTCATGCGGATATTATTGGGAGTTGAACAGACAATAGACATGTGGCAAGGGAGTGACGGGGTTGGGAGGTAGGGGAAAATGGCTGTGTTAAAATCGAAAGTAATTTCTATAGTCATTGTGGCTATATGTGGCATTTGAAGATGGGGAAGGTGCTTCGATAGGAAGGGATGGATTAATGAAAGTTGGGTGGATATGTTGGAAGACGCTTCGGAAAGATTAACGGCAGAGGCGACGGGTTCGACGGCGAAAGTGGTAGAGGGGTTGGGTTCGACAACAGAGGAGGTAGAGGGTATGGGTTTAACGGAAGAGGAAGTTGAAAGTTGAGTATTATTGGAGGCAGAGGTAAAATTGGAGGGTTTAGGCACTGATGGGCATACAGAGGGATAGGGTGAGCTGTGGACTACGGCTGTTGGAGAAAGTGCTGCAGAGGGGGTCGGGGAGGAGAATTAGTCGGTTTGATAGTAAATAGGACAGACGGATTGAGGGTGTGTGAGTAGATAAAATTAGGATATTTAAGTGGTAAAATTAAAGATTGGAAAAGCTCTCATTTTAAAATGCCAGTTGGAATAGGGGTTCATAGGTTTGGGAGTGGGAGCAGGAAGAGAGGGGCGGGAAGTTTGGTGATCTGTTTCACTTGGGTTATTATTGCTCATTTTAGTAATATTAGTAGAGCATAGAGGAGAGTTAGGGAACTAGTGCTAGAATTAGTCATATTAAAATTTGAGCCAGTAGCGGGACGATATAAACTATTGCTATATTGGGTTACAATGCTACTCTTAAAATTATTGTTATTAGGGAATGAATTCTTAGGCCTACTACTAGCTTTAACTGAGCGTGTGCTGATGTTCAATCTGACCATCCTAGATACCAATTTCGAAATCGCAGTTTTACAAAAGTTGAAGACATTGCCAGAGGGGTTCAGAAAGAGCCACATATAACGCGATGGGATGAAAATCTTGGAATAGGCGGTGCCAAGTTGATAAGAGGATCGTGGAGTTCGTCAAGAAGCGAACATTATTGGGACAAGATTGTTGCGGAGCTGTTTGGTAAGTTTGAAATCCAATAGTGGACTTGAACTCTTCGGCGATAGTATTGAAATAACGACGAAAGTTGCAGAATTGTCACAGCAATTTAAATGAACTCCGCAAATACTCGTTGAGGTCAACGAGTACCAAGCTAAGCTCATTCAAAAGTTTGTACGTGGGCTGAGCTTTTTAGCAGTTTAAAGAGTTTATAGTAGATAAATACTTTGTATATTTCTAAATTTAGATTTCAGAACTTCACTCTGGTTTTCCACAGCTGAACTAATGTCATCAACAATTTTAAAAGACAAATGAGTTTATTTAATTGATCCAGGGCCTTTTTTAGAATGTGGACGTTATTGTATAGCGCGGAGTTTAACAAGTCATCGTTGCATTTTATCTCGAGTATTACGTGCGATAAAGACATATTTTTACACTCAGCGCAATTAAATACAAATAGATTCAAGTAGCTATTAGGTTTGAGGTAGATCAGTGCGTGCTTGCTGAGGCCATAATATCAGACTGTAGAAAAGAATAAAAATATTGCAATTTACAATAAAATGTCTCCTTTGAATAGTTAGATAGCATTTAGTACATTTTCTATTGAAAAAAAGGTTTAAACACGAGTGATAATTTAAATTTGATGTGTAATTTTTGCTTTCAATTGAATCAGGTCTTTGGTATATAGGCATAAAATTTTGTCTTGTGGTTGGTAAAAAATTTATATATTTCACAACACGTAAACTATCAAACCGATTCTGACACATGAATTATTAATCAATTTGCCCTAAAGTAGCGAATATCAAAAACTTTCGAAATGTCATGTCGCTATAGACGAAAGATATTTGTTTATCATACCCCATTAAAATGAATTAATTAGGATTGTTTGTTTAATAATAGCTTACGTAAAGGTAATATTGTCTTTTAAAGGCCTTTGTTTTTCTGTTTGACGAACACAAAATTTCCAAATAGGTAGGTTATTAAAGCTTGATTCAATAATGATTTCCACAATGGATGCAATAATTTTCAAATTTTTTTAGTTGTTCTCTGCTGACAACAAAAACGCATATTCGAATTTGCAGAATCCGTAATAATATGCGTATTACAATGCAATGCAATGCAATGTAATTTCAAGGCCTCTAACTTCTTTAGACTATTCAAGCATAGTATAGTAGTGCGCTTTTTAGCCTTATACGTAACGATATATGACTGATATGCAGTAAGAGAGTAAAAATTAGTCGTTACTGTTTAACTTGCTTTTGTCATATCTTAGTTATTCATATAAAATTTTCGTCTAAATGTTATCTGTTAACAATTAAGATTCATAACGCTAAAGTTATATTAACCCTATTCATCGCACGTACATACGTATTTAATTCCAAATAAACTTTTGATGATTTTTTAAACATCTGAAACAGCCGCCACTTTGAAACCAATAAGCCGATTTAAGCAATTTACAAACTTAATCGAGACCCAAAATATAGGTATGTCAACGCTATTGCTTCGATATATTCAGAATTTAGCAGTGCATATAAGAGAGGGTCCCTAATTAATAATTTATAGCGCCACAAAACTAATCATGTCAATAATATTACCTGACTGATTTTCTTTCCAGCTACATAATTTAAAAAACCACCATTGATTCCCCGTCAATAGTACTTACTGCTTACATAATCCAATTGATGCAATTAATTTTGCAGCATCTTAAAAGTCTCGCATATTTTACACTACAAGTACATTTATTTGCTGTACCTATTCTATATTTTGGTTTTATGTACAGAACAAAACTCTTTCTATGGTTGCTTAGAAATGTGCATATGGATGTATTTAATTGACGCTTTTCATAGTTTTCATTTCACTAGTCTTTAATCGATTTCGTAGTAGGCAAATGTAATTGTAATTAAGGTTAATGTGTATATATTATGTTTATATGTGGTTTACTATTGCTCTAAATGTTATATCTCACACAAATTTAAATTACATTTCAAGAATATTTGTAAACTTTTTCTTTGTTTATAATCCGGTAAAACAGGTTTCGCATTAATTCATATTAAGTTCTATCCCGTCTTTGATTTTTTTCCATACGGCAATGATTGATTTGTAATTCATATTTAAAGACGTTGACAAAATATTCAATTTTTCTTATTGGTTATAAATATCAAGGTTAAGAATTAATTTCTCAAAAGCTAGCTACTTTGTTAACTTGGTTATTTTGTTTAATTGGAATTTCAACTATAGTGAACTTCAAGATGAAAAAAGGGAATTGATTTCAATTTTCGTACTTAATTTGTATTGAAAAAATAATTCTTTAACGTAGATGTACGGGCATAACTAATATAAAAAATACACCTATGCGATAGATACGTTCCTGAAAAATAGGCATAAAGGTAACTATTGACTCCATGCATTTCTATCCTTAAAATTCTTTTAAATTAAGGATTTTTTTTCCATTTGTGGAATGGAAATAATTTTTTTCGCATAACTTCGAATTCATGTAAAAAGGGGTTTAAGTGTATCAATTTTTATAAATAGACACACAAAGTTTCTTTTATTTGATATTATTCATTTTTTGGTTTAATTGCCTTCCGAAGGATAGCGTAAGGTTATAACTTTAACTTGGCACAGTAGTTATTTGTTCTGAATTCCTTTTCTTTTTTCCGTGCGTACCTTCCGACGATCATATTCGTCATTGCATACTTTCATTTTCATGCGGAATTTAATAGAACGGTAACAACAACAAAGAAAATTTGCGATATTTATGGAAATGCATTGAAGATCAACAAGTGTCAACGTTGGTTCAGGCGGTTTGCTGCTTGTGATTATGACCTCTCTGACAGTCCTCGAACAGCCAGTTGAATTTAATAATGACGCCTTGAAATCTCTCATGAAATCTGATACGAGATTAAGTATACAAGAATTATCGAGAAGCCTTTAGTCCACATGGTCAACTATTCAAAGGCACCTACACGAAATTGGAAAGAAGGCAAGAAATATGGATACCGCATCAATTATCTGAGGCTAAAAAAGATCTTCGTCGATCAATTTGCATTTCGTTGCTATCCATATTTCGAAGAGATCCATTTCCTAGTAAAATCATTACCGGAGAAAAAATGGATCCTTTACGATAACATAAAGTGTTCCAAGCAATGGCTCTTTGTAAATCAAATCCCAGTACCAACCCCTAAATCAAGCTTATCACTGAGAAAGGTGTCACTGTGTATTTGACGGGACTGTGGCATAATTCATTTCGGGTTGTTGAAACCTGGAGAAACAGTTACTGCTGAGTTGTGTTGCCAACAATTACAACGACTGTATTCAGAACTGTTAAAAAAGAGGGCATCCGCAGAAAAGGTGTGATACTGCAACATAATAATGTCCGGTCCCATGCAGCGAATCTCACTGAGGAAAAAATCAAAGAATTGCAAAGGGAAGTTTTACCGCACCCGCCGTATTCACCAGATATTGCTTCGTCTGAATATCATTTGTTCAGATCTCTGAAGCCTTTAAAATATAAAAAATTCATTTCTGTAGAAGATGCAAGGAGGCACCTTGAGTCACATTTTGCTTCTTATAGGATTTCTCTAAGAAGGGGATTGGAAATTTGCAGGAAAGATGGCAAACTGTGCTTGATAATGATGGAGATTATATAATAGATTAAGAAATAAAAACTTGATTTTACTACAAAACTTGTTTTAGATTCCAAAATAATTGATTAATTATGGGTACACCTAATATAAGCTAAACCACAAACGGTTTTTCCCTTCCTTTGAAGAGGGCAGGAAAATTTCACGCGCAGAAGCTATTTTTGCGTCGCATTCCTAAAAAGGGGTTTTTAGAGACAGATTGTCTGGCGCCTATCCATTAATAACTGTTTTTCTTTCGTTTTTCTGAAATATTAAAATCAATTTTAGACATGTACTGTTATCGAAAATCTGTCAACAGTAAGATGAGAACTTGAAGTGTGAGCTTTAAATTATCCTGATTTTAAATTATATATACACGCATATTATACACTTTAAATAGTTAAATATAGTTTTAAATTAAAAGTATATAGATATAACATTAGTATTTACAAATTGTATTTCTTAATTCTGAGAAATACTTCATTAAACAAGTTTATAAATTTAGAACTTCGCTGCCAGCCGCTAATATTAAATCTGCGATTTCATTCACAGCACACCTATTATTACCCATTTTAAGTAAATTTAGTAGTATATTTCAAATCTTATGTTTGTCAATTTATTTAATTGTGTTATAATCGAAATTTCAAAATTTCAAACCAAAAACATAAAAAATTTAAAATGTAATTATACTTCCATTTATTCATTAAAATTTAATCCAATTCAAATTCATATCGTCATATATGAAATTCAGTATTAAAAATAATCCGAGATTTTTATATATGCATATGGTACTGCTTTAAACAAAATAGCATACAATTATGTGCAATGCAAAGGAATTATCAGAACAAATGTTGATCAAGATAATCCAAACAATAGATTAGAATACGATTTGCGCAATCTTTCATTTTTAAGCCTTTCCTGTGGTGGTTATTTAAAATAACAACTTTGTATAAAATCGTTGAGATCTTAAATAGAACTTTACACATTATTTATACGAATTGCAAACATAGTTAGGCGAAGTGAAAATCAGCAGCATTTAAAACTTTCGCTATTTCTTCCATTTCTTAAGAACCTGATGAATCCCCTCTCGATAAAAGTTGATAATGCATTTTGTGACTTCTTCAAATATTTTGAAATGAGAGTGTTGTAGGCCTCAAAATGATTGGAAATTTGGTGAGGATAAGTCAATAAATAAATTTTCTATCTCAATAAATTAATCATATTCTTGGTAGCTATCCCTTTTGGATTGTCCAGAACTTCGTTATTCGTCAAGTTAAAGGTTCCCATTTGAAACTATTTTTACATATGTATAGAGCACTTTGTTTCAGGGAAGAACATATTTACTATAAAGATTGATGTTTTAGCTGTGGAACCGGAGAGGTTTGGTACATTATTTGGGGAGCAATGATACACGAACGGTAATGATACATTACGTTTACTGTTAATTAAAACTTTAAGTTTTTAACATTAATTATTACACATACTGGTACTTGTATACTTTTAAGTTTTAACATATACTTTGGTTAAAATTAAGAATTCTGAGGAATTAAATATCAAGATAAAATATTTTTAAAATCTAACAAAAAGAAAACAAATAATCCTATAAATAATAGATAGTTTTACTAGTTCAATTTGTAAAGAATCAAACCATTTTCAAATTTATATGATGTGGTGCATCAATCCCCCTAAGTCTAAAATGTTTTTTCCAGTACCCAAACAACTTATATCTAGATAAACAAATGTATTTGCTATAATCCTTAACACTGACTGGACTGTATTTAACATTACAATTTAAATAAAAATAAAAACTTTTTCACTGATTGCAAAGCTACTCCTTATCTGTCAAAACATTTTGAACTGTAAAAAACAAGTATGGCGACAAATCCTATCAAACAGAATATGCAGGTTTTTCAAATTAAATTCACCCTTTTGCAAATCAAATACTTTTATATATATATTATATTTAAAAAAAATATCACATAATGTTATTTAGTAAGAAACCAAAAACTTTATTATAATTCATACAATTACATAATTATGGAGATGAAGGTATGTATGAAAACAGTGTGCAGATAATTCAATAATTCAAGAATAATAATAATTCAATATACATATGTACATAACCTAGCCTATAGCGGTTCTGCAGCAGCAGGACAGGACAACATACATATTCATATAATAATTATAACAATTTGTAGACGTAACAGTTCCAACAGAGTTATTAATTACATCTATCAAATTTTCACGATTTAAAGGATCAGCTAACATATTTCTTGCACTAAACTTGATTTTGGAAAAGACTTCTTCGATGGAATTCAGCATTGGCGAATATGGTGGTAGAAAAAGAAGAGTGTGCCTTGTCTGACCAACAAGATCACGCACTTCCTGCGTCTTATGGATACTTGCGTTGTCCAAAATCAACCAAACTTCGTCCAGATTATCGTCTTCCAATTTATGAAGTAACCCCTTAAGAAATTCGCAGAAAATATTTGAGATGACTGTAGACTGCTGAATTATTTCATGCTATACTATTCCCCGTATATTAATTGCCGCAAAGGAAACATTTCATCTTCTAGCCGGTGCGTTAACTCTCGATCGTGCTTTTGTCCGCCGAAGATGACAATTGAACCCGACTCATCAAAAAGTATTATTTTTTGTCGCTCTTCCGGGCTATTGCGAGAAAATTGTATTGCATACACTTTGCGCTTCTCAATTGTTCTTTGAGAATTACGACGATCAACTTGTATTGACGCACATTTTAATATAATCCGTAATACGTATTGACTGATGAAAACAAAAACAAGGTACTACAGGAGAACCGACATACGTGACTGTTAACATTATTTGATGTTTTTTTTTTTTTTTTTATATAGTATATATGTAGAAGTACTTGATTTGCAAAAGGTTGAATTTAATTTGAAAAACTTGTATATTATGACAGTCTACTAGAACCATTTGTTGGTTAAAACGTGAACTCGATAGTGATTTAAAATAACTAAACAAATGCATCCGGAATCATTGGTGTGTTCTATGTATGTAATTTTGAAGAAATATATATTCATACATTAGGTAATTATGATTTCTCCTTTTATTATGGCCAAACAATTTAAAGATCGATATTACATTTAAAACGAAAATTAACATCTCATCCTTTCTACGATTTAAAAACACTGCCCATTTTATAAATTAAAAGCAAAACACAAAATATGTTTATACTCAACAATATCAATTGGATAACTCTTCGATCTTACTGACAGAGTTATAAAAAATTCAAATACACTTAGCGCTTGATTTACACATTCAATCAATTTTGAAAGTGAAAAATTTTGGAAAGTCAAAATTTCTGAAATTTAAGGAAATAATCTATAGAGTTCTTTTAAAAAATTCTGCACCGGCTTAAATAGAGTTATCAAGTTATATACATTTAGTTTTCCAGTCCTCACGTTAAAGTGATTTAGTTTAGAGTACAAAATCGGCTGCGCTGAAAAATTAATAGTTAGTTAGTTAGTTAGAAAAATTAATAGTTAAAAATTTCTTAACTATCTACTTTGTATTTCAAATTGGAAAAATCGGAAAATCATGTTAATCGGAACAAATTTTGCCATTTGATACTTAAATAAAATAAAAACATATATTACGCTAATTTGTGAAGATTTTGTATAATGTTTGTTTATTATTTTCTATGCTTGCTTTTTTCTCAGAAAGAATTGGACTAACCCAGATGAAACATTTATTAATAAATTCTCGAGGAAACATCAAACACGTAATTAAAACTTTGTCCGTTGTTACTATTCTTACTCCTGAGATTTTGATTTCCATTTAATTATACAGCTTTGAGGCAAATTAAAATAGTTTATATACATCTCTATAAAGTAAATTTTGTACGTTTTTAGTTTAAAAGTAAACAAAGAAAACGTTTTAATAAAAGGAATAAGCCGGCATTTCAACTGAGATTATGGCAAGTAGAAAATGATTTACATACATTTGATTTACATTACGCATTCGAATATTCATCATGATACCTGTAGTATTTAAAAGTAAATCAATATTGAAATTATAATAAATGATCATTACATAATTAAATGTTTCCCATGATTTCATCCACAAGAAACAATTGTTAACAGAATAATTATGTACTTTTATAAAAAAAGAAAAAACATATTTATCCTTTGTTTGCGCTTCTACGACCCCCATTCACAACTCTCTGAAGTTTTCCGAGAAAACGTAATAATTTGCAATTAGTACATTATGCATAAATAATTTTCAAAATTTACGTTTTTTTGTCATAGTTTGAGAACTCAAAGATCGATAGTACATTTACAAGAAATAATTTTGCAGACTCTCAAACCTCGTTTTAAAAGACAAAGATTTATCTATTTTGTAATCAAAAAAAGGGGAATGAACTTTTATAGTTGAAAATATTAAAGCCTTGCAAATCATTTAAAATTTGAAATCAAAAATACATACATATTTAATATTATAATATCGATTACACGATGTGAATGAAAATCAGAGCAAATTTAGGAAATAAGTGAAATAGATCAACATCTTTTCTTAAATTTCTAATATGATGGATATTTTCAGTCCTTATATTTGTTCTACATTTTATTCTTTTCTCTTGTGGCATGTACTGTGTCCAGATGTCACATATCATCGTGTTATGTTACTTCTGTTGTTTGTCGGGTATTATATTACACGTGTCATGGGAAATATGTCATTTGTCGGTATATATTATAACACATTTAATCATTTATACATTGCGTACCATATATGCGTCATGTCATGTGTGACGTGAAAGTGATAATCTTTCCAGTGTATATTTTTCACGTCTACAATATCTTTCGATTTTGGTTTGTTATGTTTACGTATTGTACACCTATCTTCATTTCATGGTAAAATTCTTCCTGTGTTCTTTATGCGGAAGAGTATTTTTTGCTAACGCAAAAACAACAACTCAATGTACAAGCAGCGAATTCATTTTCTAGTGATGAATTTTGAATTTGGCTCCGAAGCTATTTTTGGTAAAATTGGTAATAATCAGAATATTGTGCTCTAAATTCATTGTTACCTTTCAAAAATTATTCTTTGTGATGAATGTATGCACCACAAAAAGTTTGGAATGTATTCATTTACCATATATAAACCATATACATATATTTAAAAAATTTTCCTTTAAATTAAACGTTTATTTTTTTTGAATCTCACATGGTTAACTTTTATATTTATGTTCCTGAGATATTTGGTTTTAGCCATTTTATTTTCCGCTAATTTCCTCAAACATTTTTTGAGTACTTACTTTCCAATTGCTTTTGAGAAATTAAATTTTTCTTGTGTTATATATGAACATAATAATGTATTGAACATTTCATAAATATTTATTGCAAAATAATGACCTTAAGTTTTACAAAAAAATATTTACTTTAATTCCTATATTGATTCTTTTTGGTATAATATAGATAATAAATAATGTCAGCCATTTAAAAAATGTTTGAATTTAAATTTTTAGGTTAACATTTAGGGAGAGAAGGCAAATTTTTAATTACTATTAATATTATATATTGAATTATTTCTTTCAAATATTCAAATATTCAGATCAAGATACGTTTTTAAAAAATAAAAAATGAAAATTACTTTATATTCTTAATAAGGCGAAGTAAAAGACACTTTTTTACTTTCAAATGACGATAGGACGAAGGAAGTATTGTGATCATACTTTACTGATGTCTGCCGTTTCAGCGTCTGAACCGAATTTAATATTTGGGATTATTTTATAATTATATCCAAACAAGTTGTTTTTTATTTTTTCTGATTTTTGGAGTACTTCCCATACAAAAGAGATAAGAAATTGTTTCTCCACTTTTGAATCGTAATAGAAGAAAAAGAAGTACATATGTTATATCTGCCGTTGTAAGTTCTAGCCTCTAAATCAATGCATTTCGATGAATTTTAATATGCGAATTTATTTTATGAATATCTTTTTTTTTTTACATTTGTTGATAATTTTAAAACATAAAATATTTTGGATAAGAACGAAAAATGATAACGTGATTTGTATCAAAATTCCGACTATAATAGTAATCTATGCGTTAAAAACTATTCCATTATTCCTGACACCTGAAAATTTGAGTTTGGCAACAGTGGAGTCCTTATGCGTTTGCTCGGTGATTTACATTTTAAGCGGTCCATTTAGCTCAATTCTTAAAAGAAACAAATCAAAACAGTAGGTATTCGACATATTACGGCAAATTGAGTTAATTGATAACTAAAACAAAGAAGACATTAAGGGACATTTCGTCCTGTAATCATATTTATGCGATTTTGAAAACGTTCTTTATCCAAAATTTTATATTACAAATTTCCGTTACGAGAGGATGTAAGTTCGACATGGTTATACCCTTTATTTATATTTACTACTCTTGTTCACAATAAAAAATATATTATAAGCCAATAAATAATCACTATGTTGCATCATTGTACTTATTAATCAAATTGAAGCGAATCATAAATAAGTCTTCAGCTCTCTTGTTGTGCATCTTAAATTTTTTCTTGTTTATATTATTTTTTAAATAATTATGTTTATTAATGAAAACATTTAATATGTGTGGCAGTATACTAGCTGATGTTCGTATTCTTAAGAAGTTGTTGGTTTGAGCTAAAACATTGAATAGAGCCCTCGTATGGCAACATGAATTTTTTTGGAGTGTTAAAGAAAATAAGAAAGAAGTTCCTTAAAATAAAAACTAGTTTTGTAGTAGCTGTTTTTTAATATTTCCAATCATCTTCTGGAAGTGACACAACTTGACTCAGCACGAGTACTGTCGCGAAATCTCAGAGACCACAACAAAATTACTAATATTAAGAAGTTTGGGCTTTTTATTTATATTACGTTGCAGATTTTATGAATGTAATACAAAAATAAAAAAGAGCTTACAATTCGAGACATTGGGCGATAAGTGCAGCATGCGACGTCAAGTTCATTGCCCGATTTTAGTTACACATAAAAAAACAACCGGCAATAAACAACTTGTTGCATGCAACATATCGCCTTGTATCGCCTTAGTGGCCTTTAGCAAGAGTGTAATGTGACAAATTTCTTGCATACCACAGACGCTAGAAATCTAAATATCATTCGATTTTTCCTTAAGATCTCACTTCTCTTTTCCGTTCACGTCACGTATGTATGCTTTTTCTACTAACTGTTGCAACTGTAGTTCGCATTTGCTATGTTGCGACAGAATACGGGTACTACTTGTGTTTCGTATTTTTAATGATCTTCAGTACGACTAAGTTTCTGTTTGAGTAGATGTCAGAGATATCTGAATGCTCTTTTACGGTAATTTAAGGTAAAATCACGTAACTGTATTTAACAGTCTTAAAATTATTCTACAAGGAGGATGGATAACTGCAAAATACGTTAAGTTTATTCATTTTTATTCCCACCACTTAAGTTTTTAGAGAAACTATGATCGTCATCAGAGTTTTTTTCCATCATATACTACAGAAAATGGGCTCCTGAGCTACGAAAATCCAAACTATCACATGGATCCCCAAAGAATCGAAAGAAACTCACACTTGTATGAAGAAATCCTTTCGGAGTTGCATCAGCAGCAAAGTTCCTTGAAGTCCTCGAAGCCTCATGTTGTGAGTAGTCGAAAGGACTATGCCCGAATCGATATTGGATCGATGGGAGTCGATTTGAAAGAAAATTTCAGGTAAATGGCTACTGCGAATGAGTTGCCTAAAGCTTACGTCATTGTGGATAAATATAACTAATGAAATTGTTCAATTGTTATTTAGTGCATCAGAAAAACATTTGCTCTTCGATTCGTCACCCTCAGAGCCGAAGACTAAATCAGACCAAACACCGGAAAAGGATGACAATACGAAAATAAAAGAAGCTAACGAAGGTGTTCGCATCAAATACATTTCAGGTAATCTAAATGCCGACGATTTATATGCATTACCGAATAAGCGATCCAATAAAGACGATGGTAAAATCGGTGAAATAAGCTCTGAGGACGATGAAGAGGAAGACGAAGATAGCGAGGAAAAAGGCAAGAAAGAGGAGATCGAGGGAATTGAGGACAAAGATGCCAACAAGGATCTACCACCCGGCTGGGAAAAACACGAGGGTAAATATACAGACCAAGATTGCTTGGAAATAAAATGTTGATGATTTGATTGCTATCCTTCACTTTTTCTCGTTACATGAATTCTTTTAGATAATGATGGGCCATACTACTGGCATATCAAATCAGGTACAATACAAAGAGAACCACCGACCTGGCCGAAATACACGAAAGAGCCAAAAACTCCTCTTTCATCAACCAATCAGCCACTTTCTGCGACTCGGAGCCCGAATAACAATTCCTTTCAATCATTCTATGCATCGAGGGACGGATTAGGAAACAGATTACAGGTAGAATTTATTATTTTTACCATTTACGTATAATAACAAAAGGATTTTAATAATTTCCCCAATCTATATGTTGAACGCTAAGAAAATTCCAACACTATATTTTGTAGGAAAGTCAGAGTTTATCAGTTACCAGAAGTAGCACAAGTTCCGCGTTGGATCAGGAGGAGGACAAGAGGCGACGCGAGGATATATCCTACAAGTGAGTATCCCCCTTAAATTGAGTTTAAATGATTTTTTGAATTGAATTATTTTATTCTTCTGTTCTTCGTAATATATTGTTATTAAAATGAAAATATTCTAGACGTCGTAGTTATCCCCTTAAATCCGATTCGGATAGACCAATTCGCTTCGCAGTACGTTCGCTTGGGTGGGTGGAAATAGCCGAAGAAGATCTCACACCAGAAAGGTCGTCAAAAGCAGTTAACAAATGCATCGTAGATTTATCTTTAGGACGAAATGATTTACTAGACGTCGTGGGACGATGGGGTGATGTAATAATCCAAAAACATAGTCACTTGAACTTTCTCTACATACTTTCTTTTGCATTTACAGGGGAAGGACTTGTTTATGGATCTGGATGAAGGTGCTTTAAAATTAATTGATCCAGAAAATTTGACAATACTTAATACACAGCCAATCCATACAATTCGTGTTTGGGGCGTTGGACGTGATAATGGAAGGTTGGTATATCGTTATTTTGCTGTATGTTGGACAATTAGGTGATCTATTAAATTCTGCTTTATTTATTATTTTGTGCGGCCTTTTATACCTTGTATACCTTGTATATAGGGAGAGGTTAGTATTGCTGACTTGTAGTTTTATTAAACTAAGCATGAAAAGGTTATTAAAGATATATCAATAGTTTTTATTGTATATTCTAATGACTAATATTAATTATTAAAAATCTAACAAAAAACGACGAAAAATCCCATTAACAAAATAGATTCCTTTTTAATTTTTATTAATACGTATGATATAATTCTTTCATTCTATGATACAAAATTTTTTCCAATTTTCCGCTTCTCGGTCTTTATACACTTATAGGCAGGAATATATTATATATATTTAACTTTCCTAACAACTTTTGGTAATTGTTTTACATTACTTGTGGTATGAATCGAATCAGTCATAAAGTGAATGTTTATAATATTCTGTCTAACTTTTATAACGCTTAACCATGACGTGAATAAATCCCACCAACCAAAGCTGTTTTTTTATACAGACTTTTTTCTACAACTGCAACTGATTAATGTCAATACAACAGAGACAAATGTGATATTTATCAACAAACTATTTAATACCGCGTGTTTATAAATCGTATTATAAATCGCGCTATGAATAACATTTGTCTGAACATTTTTATGAAAATATAGAAAATAGTCTCGAAGGTAAAAACGCTTTAATATCCAACATTTCATTGGGAATTGTTTGAAATAAATACAATATGTCGATTTCAGAAATATTTTATGTGCACATTTAAAATTAGATTATAATGGTTTTATGGAAAGAATTAGATCCGTCAAACATGAAAACATGCGAATAATCCAAATACTGTTGATTACTTTAAATAACAAAAATATTGTTTTACAAAAAGGATATTTATTGCAAAGTTGCTACAAACATTCAGTTTTATTTGTATGTATTAAAATATACGTACGAATATATTGAGTAATACAGAACTGCATATAAGTTCCTAATAATCGGTTCTGTGTTTTTTTAACATTTCACTCTTCTCTCAGGGACTTTGCATATGTTGCTCGTGATAGATTAACAAGGATTCACATGTGTCATGTATTTCGATGTGATACGGCTGCCAGAACAATTGCAAACACATTAAGGTAAACTGCAGAGATCGTTCTGAGAATGTATAGCCAAAACAGTGATTTTTGTCACAGGGATATTTGCAAAAGAATAATGATCGAACGGTCTTTACAACTAGACGCTAACAGCAGTTGCACTAACTCTAACAATGGTAGAGGTGCTATTCGTCCAACAGATTTACCTACAGAAAATAGGAAGTGGACGAGGCATCGTAAATATCACCAGAGTTACAAGAAAAAAATAATAAAAAATTAATATAATAATATCCTTTGTAGCTCAGTCTTTTCCAACACCAATGGAAGAACCAAAGAAAGTTTTAAAAGCTCAGTATTTAGGATCTAAGGAAGTTCCTCAGGCAACTGGAATGGAGGTGCTAAACACGGCGATTGAAAGCGTTATCGCGGATAGCATACCAGAACAGTGGGAAAACGTTAATGTTTCGGTAGCACCAAGTATGATAAGTGTACATAGTTCGGGGGTAAGGAAAACGCTGCTTCATCAATTTCTCACAAATTCAAAATATATTTCGCCTTGTTTTTCATTTGTAGGAAGAATCAAGACTAATTACAGAATGCAGAGTCAGGTATTTGAGTTTTCTTGGCATTGGGAAAAATGTGAAAAATTGTGCGTTTATCATGCACACAGCACAAGATAAATTTGTAGCTCATGTATTTCACTGCGAACCGTCCAGCGGAGCTTTATGTAAAACGATTGAAGCCGCATGTAAGGTACGTTCCTTGAAAGAAATGTTACATTTTCCACCAATTTCCAGTTTAAGCAAAAGCCCATTGTGAATCGTTTCGTCACAGATGACATATGGAAGAATTGTGGCTGCGAAAAATGTCTACATAAAATCGGCATATTACAGATAATCTACAGCATTTTGTTATTATAGTTTGTGGTATTTTGAAACAACTATACGAATAGATAACGTATATTACCATCGTATGCTAACATATATGCGAATTTGGTTCATGTAAAATATATATTTGGCCAGGATGTTAAATTTTTCAAGCCATACGTATTTTATTTTTTATATAAATAAATGTAATTAAGACACTCTTCATTTTTCGAGAAGATTTTGCCTTTAAGGGTCATAAAAGTGTTAACTTCATATCATTTAACCGACTAAAGCATTTAAAATTTGGGGCAAAATTGCCTTAAGCAATTATTATCTGATTTTATATTTTAAAATTTTTCAAATCGTAAGTAACACCATAAGTGAAAAAATACGTTTGAAATATAGAAGCATATTTGCTGGCAGATAACATTTATAACTATAATAAATAATTACGCAAGTAACGGAGAAATGTATTTTTCCTATAGAAAAATTTATAGGATTTTAAAGGACCTTAAAAGTAGAAATATCAATCATCGGAAAATGCAAATTTTTTCCTAACTACGCTTAAATCATTGATTGCCATTATCAATTCTTTTTGCTTGTATGGTCCTGCAAGTTCTATTTGTTTTCATCGTGAATTTTGTTTTTATATGTATATGTCAATCATTTACCTTTTACAGTTACGTTATCAAAAATGCTTAGATGCACATCCGGAAAACCGACTGTCATCTGAGTCGAATACACCAAGCAAGGGTCTTGGGGCAACAATAAAGAACCTGATGAATTCGCTAACATTGAAGAAAGACAAAGCGAGTTCCTGAGAAAGAGCTAAGTCTCTGCAGGTAACTTTTGTACTATTAAAATCAGAGCCTAAAAAATGATTAAAATTAGTAACATATATTTCGGCACCATAAACAGGAACTGTGGCCGCTTCCTACAGAGCGAGAAGTTATACCACACCGCCACCTTCAGTCGCCCCTCACTTACAAAAAGAACTTCACTCACACACATAGTCCGTAACAGTTGCTTCAGCAGCCTCAGCGGCAGCGTAAAAAGCAAATAAGTAAATTAACAATGTAGGTAATTAATATATTTATTAACTATAGGCTCAGCTGATAGAGAGAGCAAATATTAAAACAAACGATGAGAACGAAATAGGAAAAGGTAAAACAAAAATACAAGCTCGTGGGGATTTCCTTTCCCTTTCTTAATTAATGAGTATATCATGTGTAATGTTTACATAAGAGATACTAAACTGCCATAAAAGCACTTTGCTTTAATATTTTATTTTCTAGCTGAAATTTGTGGTGGAGGCATTGAAAATGTTGAGAAATTTCGTAAAATTTCAAATTATTATTTATAACGTATTAATGAAACCTATAACATATATGCAATACAGAGTGATCCAGAACGATATTTTAAAAAATAATTAAAAACTGTACAAAATTGTTCAGTTCGTAAATTTGAACAAAAGTGTTGCAACAAATTAAAATAATAGAAAAATAAAAATTATAAATATAACTAATACTAATCTATGTTAACATACATGGCGAACTATTTTATTTCATGAAAACTGGAAACAATACAATGATCATGATTTACTATAAAGACACAAGTAAAATATGTTACTTTGTTGTTATAAAGATGAAATCTATAAATTCAGCTCAATATGTGGTTATCGGAGGTTAGAAAATTAAAACACACCAGTCACAGACTAAAATTTATAAAGTAATTGATTTGATGTATATATATTATTTTAGCAAAGACTAATTGACTATATGATGGTAAAGAGTAGGTATATGATTCTGCTTTCAGGTTTCAATTTAGAAATTTGTATTAAAAGAAGAAAGGAAGATTATAAAAAGATTCATTGAACACTTAAATGTCTTTAACATTTTTTAGGTCATTACAAAATTATAAAAGGAAATAAATTATAAATTGTGTTTAAATATCATCCTCTAAGCGTTTATAGATATGACTATTCTACCGTATTAAAGGACCAAATAGACAGCCTATTTAAGCAGTAAAGAGTATGATTACCATTGTTGACAAGCCAATATCAACCGACAATTCAAGATCCAATAAACAATAGGTCGTGATAAGAGATCGTCAAGTTTGAAGTTTTGATTATATTGAAGTGATTAGTCATTTCTGAATTTCTCTTTTTTCTTGTACTTATCCGGTCAAATATAACTTATTAAAAGATAAGTTGTAAAGAAAAACTAGGATCAGGAAAAGATGTCGTGATGGTTTCATAGTTTACCATAGCCAAAGAATACATGTTTTGGAGACATTATGTCTTTAATCAAATGCAGCTTTGAAATATGTTGTTATATCTGCAACAAGGAAAACAGGTAGATGCGATGATTTCATGCATTTATTTGCTTTATGTGTTTAAAATGATCCGAAATAAATGTAAGACTGAATTTGTGGACCTACGATATCATTGTTGGAATAAAAATATTGCACATGCCGAACTTGTTACTGTTTCTAATTCACATGAATTACAACCTTACCCCATTGTAAATTTCTTTTACAGAAAAATTTCAATAATTTGCGCGGAAAAATTGTGATAAAAAATGAAATATGCCCATTCCATTTTGGTATTTAAATTAATTTATTGAAATGTAAATCATACCAGTTTTAATTAAATATCTATCCCGTTCTGGAAAAATACATAGGTGCAACACAAAATAAATTTCATCTTTTTATATTTCACATCGATCGCTAAAGTATCAAACAGCTTCATGGAATTAATAAAGCTCAACTATTTTCACTGCCTTTAAGCACATTTGTAATGATAAAGTAGTCATATTTATTTATTGTTTATTTTACGACTTCTTAAGTGATTCCGGATTAATATTTGAGTTAAAATAACTAGTTAACCCAAGCCAGAACACGGAATAAGATTTAGAATTAGCGCAATGTTGCGACATATCTTTTTCATAAAGCGTTTACAATGATGATTTTCCAATGAAAATGAAGAAAAAGCGAAAAGGAAATATCTTTCTCTATCACGTAAACACATATAACAAAAACAAGAAGGAAATTAATAGTATTATAGGCATAAAAAAGAATAATACGTTGTCGTAAGCAAATGCTAAAATTATATTAAATGCATTGGCGCAGGCGTCTTTTGCTTATTTTTTAATAACATTTGTGAATAAAATAAAATGTGAAATACTATATATTAACAAATTTGGACGAGGTACCCAGTACTTTGATTGCGTGGTATGAAAAGCACTTGTTTGCCAACACACCGTGCTATACTTTTTATATGGAAAGCGATATTTGAAGCTACAAGACGTCTTTGGTTAGTAATGATTAGCTAGCTTTTCTTTAGGACTCAGTCTAGTAATTTACACCAATCAGAGTGGGGAATACGACAAAATCTAATTATAGTAAAAACAACATTTTTTAATGTAATAACGCTGCCTTGAATTAGATGAAACTAAGAAAAAATAATTTCTTATTAATCTTAGAAAAGACATAAAAGAACTCAAAGGAACCAAACACTTGATAGGAGCTATTGACAAAAACAAATTTCTTTAAATTGCGATTGACTTTTGATGTGCAAATGAACTTAGAGTTAAAGTAAAGCGCTAATTATATTTAATAAGAGAGAACAAATCTGGCCAATGTTATATTTGTATATTTACGAGAGCTAGTCAACAGAAGGGACAAATTATTTATTATAGCGATTTATTGCTAGGCTTCTTGCGATGTTTACAATCTAATAAAAACAAACACAAAGCAACCCTATCAAACTAAATGTTATTAAATTAATACTCATATTATTGCAACTGTTGGTTGAAGGATGATGAGCAATTTTTTAAATTTTAAATACACTATTATTTTGACTTTTCTTGAATATAAACTTAAACTCAGCGAAATTAATTTTCTTTTAAATTAACAAACAATATTCAAATTAAGTGGAATATAAATGTGCGTATGGATATTTATATATGTATATACATACCCATGAATATACTAACTTTACTATACTAACAAATTGAACAAATTTTATTAATATCTTAAATGTTTTTTATTTGTTTTAGGAATCGACCCGTAAAGGTTTAATAGATTTTTTTGAAATTGAGCATAATTTGTGAAATAAAAATAAAAATACATTCATTTAGAATCTTTAACTTACATACAAGTACATAGTATTATCCTTCAATTTCTACGCATACAAAGTTCATTTTGCGTATGAAGTGACATTAATATATAAATAAATCCTTGAACAACCTTTACACGGAATGAATATGTTAAAATTTTTCAAAATCGATTTTTTTTATATAAAATGTACGACTTTACTTGGGTAAATCAAGTTTGCTCAGTTGAGTGTGTAGACAGTGTTCAAGCCGCGCTTCAGTAGAATCATAATTTCGATGTGAAAACTAAACTGAATGAACTTGCGCGTTCGTTTTACCGTGTGGCCATCGTACCGAGTTCCGTGTTGTGGTGCAATCTTGTTTGCACAAATGGAACGCGCAGGCAAGTCGCTGTCGCGTAGACGGTGCCTTAGAAGATGCATGAAACAGCATCGAGTTAACTCGAGGGAAAGAACTCGATGAAAACGATTCAAACTCAATCCTTGTTTATGGAAACATACAAAATTTTATTGAAGATTGGTTCAATGAAGGGAGCAAATAAACTTAATAGATTAATCCTCCCCTTCACCGAATATGACACTATAGTTTTTATGGTAATGGAATAATGCCCGTTATATAACAAGTTTTTCGTTAATATCACTTTGTATATACTTACACTACTCAAGTATAGTTAAAAATTGCACTAATGACGACGTTTTGAAACTTAAACAACGGTTTTATGCTAGTTGTTTTCTCATTTTGCGTTTTTCATTCTGCGACATCCATCTTAGTTAAAAATATCAGAAATACAATTTTAATCGGTGTATGTTATATGCCTGTTCCGAATCATTTTTTTGAATCTTATCTAGCGAATTTTATTAGAACAACTGATTTTCTAATTTTGGTTAAAGTTTTAGCAAGGCTTTGCACTCGGAAAGCCAACTCTCATGAGATTTTATTCCCGTAACTTGGAATGTTAGCACACTTAGCATGTACAATATTTCAACAAGGCAGTATGCAAGTACGACTAGCTTGAAAAGGATAAAACACAAAGTTGTAAAATAATAAAATGAAACGATAACACCGAAGGAATCAAAGATACTTTTTTGTATTATAGTTATTCTATAATTTCAGTTAGTTATGACAAGATATTTATAGATCTCATTTTTGTTCCTCGGTGATCAATTATCCTAAATTTTTCATGGTAAATTATATTTATCATCATCGAATTGATGGAAAAAGTTGTGAAAATATTCCCCGAGTGCAAAAACGTTAAGAAAATTCTACACCTTTTGTATTTACTTTAACAGTGTAATGTTTAATGATAGTCTTACACCCTGATGTCTCAAATTACGCGAATTCACAATTACGCAGTTTCTGATTTAGTGTCTCGTGGCTTTTATCGTCTCCATCGACTTCAATACAACATTTTTATATGATAATATTATTCGAGTAGATACAAACTTAGTTTGAAATACACAATTTTGCCCCGAGTTACGCTATAGATACTTTTAGACAAATTTGAGATATGAATGTACAAGGAATAAAACTAGATTTCTGACATTGTTGAAATTTATAATAGACTTTAAAAATTTCGTAAATTAAATTATAAAATTCATCCAATCTGCACAATACAGAAGAAAACTTTCTGCGACGTCGACCTTTTTTATAGCGCATTATATAGTGAAATAAAATAAAATTCGAATCTTTATTACATTGTTAGATGACATGATAAACAGTCTATTTTCAACAAATGCAATATTATACGGTAAATATAGTTTCAATTGCTAAATCAGACCCAAAATTGTATAAACATTACTCTATAAACAACTTGTTTTAATACTGTTTTATTATTTATCCACACTTTAATAACATACAAGGTTAATTAATTACTATATTTGGGTTTTATGTGGTAATTTTCTCAGATAATGCTAGACTATTATACAATTATTTGGTTTGCTTCAGCTATTTAGGTCTTCAATTACTCTATAACATTAACAGCATTAACAGTTTTATCGAATTATGCTTTCGAAAATATTAAATAATAAAACCAAGTAGGAAATAGAAAGCGTTTAATATTATAGATATCCATGCATATATTATTCACTTTGGTATAATTAAACATAAGGTGAAAGAAGAGAAATAATATTATTTGTGTGTAACTGTGCTCTAAACAAAATTGGCAGTACTTTTATATTTTCGGAATAAAATTCAAGTTATGGGAAATTATGTAGCCGGGGGTAATTCTTACAACAAGGTAGTATTAAAAATTCACAAAAATTATATTACAAAGTTTATACAAATATCGTACATAGCAGAACATCCTTCAAACAGCAGAACACTTTTTGTAAATAAAAAAATTTCCTTGCCTTTGGTAAATTCTAGAATTGTATTAATGAAGAAAGTTTTTTGTTATGGATACGGCGAGTTGAATAACAGAGCCTGGAGAACTAATAAGATTAAAAATTCTCTATTGGACGTTACCAATACCCGATTAATGGCAATTGTTCTCTCATTTCGAATGTTTACATTTAGATCCCATTCACGTGCTATTATTTTTCCACTAGCATAGGCTATAAAAATTGTGAATGTTAATAATGAGACAACAATTATTGGAAAATAAGACGAACTTCTCTGGGTTTTCACGGGGAAGGTAATGAAATAAGGCTTTATTCAATCAGATTTTAATATACTATTTCGTTCATGACATTGGCATTGTCAACTAGCGTAAACTCTCATTTATCTTTTTTTTAACGATGATATTACTTAAAAGTTATACTAAGAACTAAGAGTAGCATAAGTAAATGACATATTTATATATAAACAAAAACAACAACAAAAAAAGAACTTACAGATACAAAGCTTGCTTATGGCACTTGTGCACTAAAGTAAAGGATATTTATATTAGTGAATTAACAAAATGCATATTTGTTGTAAAGCAAAGGCTAATGGTTATTAAGCGTATTAACAAAGTAAAAACACAATTTATCTCAATTAGATTTCAAAGGACGAGAGCGTTTAGAATATTTTTGTATTTTTGTGTAATTTAAGGTTTGAACAACTTTTAGGAAAACAAGAAAATATTGTTGATTTGGACCTTCATTTGCTAACACTGTCCGTTGCTATGTTCTATTTGTTTATTAGTTTATTGTGAGACGGATAACATATAAAAGAGCTTCAGTAGATAAAGGGAAATGAGATGTAGAATCATTGACGTCACATAAGGATTTTAACAAAGCAAATGCAACAATATAAGAAAAGACTTGGAACTATATAGAAATATTAAGATTTTCCGTTGGTACACGAATTAAATCATTAACCTGCTTCATATTTAGAGTAATTTTGCAAAATCGTTTTGTTTATCACAATTACAATCAATAGCATCACGAGTTTATTACTATTCTCTTATTATTTGTTGGATCTAAAAATGTAACGAGCAAAAATTATTATATAAATGACTGCATCGCTTTTAATTATATTGTACATTGTATAAACAATAAAAGAATATTTAAAAGAAGGTCTTTTTTCTCATTCCTTCTCTCTTTTTTTCATCCTAAATATACTAAAAATGATATGCAGCATACTTATAAAAACAAAAAAGGTAAAACATAAGTGTAAAAGTAAAGATTTTAATTTTTACTTCCATTTTTCGTTGATATAAATGAATTTAATAACTAATTAAATTATGCGAATTTTGGTTTTTTTTCGATTTATGCGATTTTCTTAGAAACCGGTCTTTTGTGTAAATCGGAGATAGATGTATAACAGTTTTTTGTACAAGCACAGAAACTTCAAGGCTCCTAATTCGCGTAAGTGCGAAATATGCACTTACAAAATACGGTGCTAAACTTAGTCATTTTGGGGTGGAATCAACACTTGCATACTTTTCATAAAGTTTTATGAATTTCCAGGTGATCTCATGATCTTTTAAACCTTTCCTGCAAGTAAGTATTCTAATACAGTACTCGACAAAGCTCTCTAAGAAGCTTAAAGCTCTTCTTACATTCATTTATCTAGTTCAACAGCTTGGTTTATTCGATGACGAAAAAAGACTCCTGGCATTATCAGCATAATTCTTCACGAAACGCATAGCTAATAATTTTAATTTTAGATGGGCTAGGCGCACGGAATGTTCGAGAAAAGAGTTCATTTGAATCAATATCTTGTTTTCCGTGAGAAAGCATTTACTTACAAACAAACGTTTATATGAAAGAGCACTAACATTTTTATCCGCGCCATTCTAAAATGAAAAGTTGAATGTGATCATTCGGGCAACCTGCCCTTGTGAAATGTAGCCCGTTAAACTCTTCGCACTCCACATACATAAGAGCAAACTTAATATGTCAAACTTAAAAAAAATAGCGTGTGACTTGACTTTTATGGATAGGAAAACAGACTGAATCTCAAATAACCAATATAACTATAAATCATGATAAACGTTATTTTCCTCACTGATACGCCTAAAAGACTTAAATTGAATGGCACATGTGTAGCGCCTCTAGGTGAAGAAGGTTGTATATGTCCTCGGTAAGTGTCGGATAAAAGAAATAGGGGGGCACTCAAAAAACACTATTTCTGGAATCTTTCATCCCAAAGAATATTACAAGTGAGTGAAGTATGAATAACGTCAAGTAGCGACACTTCAATGCAGAGCACAAAATGACAACGATACAAATAGTCGAAAGCTTTATACGATTGTTTAGTAGAGTTTTCAAGAATCTCAAAGCTCTTGCTTCCATAAGCGCTGGTGGTTTGAGAGAGAGAAATTTCTCAAATGCATTTGAAGGCAAGTGTAAAGAGCACAAATATTGCTAGCAATCAGCTGGTTTCATTCAAATATCTCAACTACGAATGCCTGAGGTGCATGTCATCAAAAATCCCGCTGCAGTTTTTACCAACACATTCTTCAATATGGTGTAGTTTTTTGCAAGCAGCTAATAAATATTAAGGAACGAAATAGCGAAGAGTAACGCACATGTAGCACCTGTCAGCCGTTAAATTCAAATATTAAAACACAAGGATTTTAATGCGATATCGTTTAGGATTGTTTTAAAAATTAATAAAAGCATAAACAGTCTCGAGAATCTTAATGTAGTTTGGGTACTCCTCCCCCCACCCCCGCTGAGCACATTCTTGCCGTATTTGAGTTTTATTTCTTCGATTTATTGCAAATTAACAAATTTAATTACAAGAGAATTCAAAGCAGAGATTTTGCCTAAGCCAAGTTTCAATGCGACCTAATAAAATATGTAAACAAATTACTGTCAAAAATTGTAAGAAAACCACCACATGGGAGATATACATTCTATCGCCTTTAAACATCCCCCAATTCTAGGGGAAGAGCTTTTGCTAAGTATACCTTTCTTTTTCGCGCATCGACTAAGTATAACTTCCCTTTTCACGCATCTACTACTTTTATTTATAGTTTTTACACTATCCGTAAATAAAATTGTTACGCACACCGATTTAATTTTTATAGCGGGAAATTTTCCTCCTTAAGGAATGTCACTCTTCATATTATTCATACTTTACAAGTGGGTTTTCAAAACTAGACATTTAGCAATTCAATAGTTTTGCATTTAGAGATGATGATTTTGCACCAATAGAAATATTTGATTCGAGTTCTTAAGATATTATCGAAGTATGAATTATGTTTTAAAATATTTTTTTAAATTACTGTTTTTTGACTACCTAATGTGAGCTTACTTTTCTAAATTCTTCCAAAGTTTATTTTTAAAGGATAGATGTTTGAGGAAAAATTAATATAAGTTTTGATGTTTTGTTCATAAAACCTGCCATAAAGCCTATGATTTGTGTGACACATCTTTAGTTTTGATACATAATTTCGATTTTAAGTAAGAAATTATAAGGTTGATTATGATTTCTAGTGGGGGACGAGGAGGGGAGCGGCAGCACACCTGTCAATCTCTTCGTGAGGAGGTCACGGTCCGAGTGACGCGGGCGACATCAAGGTGGGAAGACGAGCCGGTGGTGTTTGAGGCCCGACTGAAGAAGGGGTTCCCCAAGATGAGAAGCCTGATTAAGGAGATGTTGGCGGCCCTTAAGAAGCATAGTATATCTCTAAAGTCGTCAAGGACGGTCTCCTGGCCTTAGAGGAGGCCCTTGACGACTTGGACGAATCTGGGAAGGCGTGTATAGAAGCCCACCGCAGCCTTCCCCAGAAGAAACCGGCGTCGAAGTCTGCTGGTACTCAAACTGTTCCGGTCGAGGCGGTAAGCGTGGGGGTTTCGCTACTGGTGGGGAGGACTCTCCCACCGGGGAGACCTTCGACGAAGACTCTAGGGACACAAACTACTCCGGTTGGTGCTGGGAGCGCGGAGCTTCGCCGGTTGTGGGGAAGAGGATTGCTTCCAGCCCTCCGCGCCAACCGAAGAGGGAGTCGAGGAAGAGGAGGAAGAAGGAGTCGGTCTCTTGGACCGAGGTAGTCCGAAAGGGCACGAGGGCCAAGAAGGAAGGACAGGAGACAAGGAGAAAAGGAAGAAAAAGAAGAAGAAGACGAAGTCTATCGGGACAGAGAAGGCGGCGAAAACCTCGACTCCGGCCCCAACTTTGGTTCCCGGCCGACCAGTGGCTCCCGTCGGGAAGACTAGGCCAGAGGCCATCTTGCTCAAGCCCACAGCGGGAAAGACCTTTGCGGACGAGCTTAGCACTGTCCGCAAGGCAGTCAACTCCGAGAGCTGCGGGGTCAGGGTAAAGGTTGTCAGACAGACTAGGTCTGGCGAGGTCCTGCTCGAGACCTTGCAGACTCGGACGGCCTTCTCGGACGCCTTGAGGGGCCCTGTTGGGTCAGCGAGCAGCGTCAGGTAATTGGTCCCCAGAACTACCATGGAGATCAGGGAGCTTGACGGCTGCACGACCAAGGAAAAGGTCCTAGAATCCCTCAGGAAAGATCTGAGGGACTATAACGACCACCTCCAGATCACGCTGACGCGCCCAAATATGGTAGCCACGGCCAATGCCTGGCCATAATTGAGGTGGAAGAGACGGCCGCGGCGAGGCTGATGAGGGCTGTCCGAATTAAGGCCGGCTGGGTGGAGGGCAGGATCCGTAGGCGGGTGGTCGTGCCCAGGTGTTTTAAGTGCCTGGGGTCTCGTCCGTCTCGAGAAAGACGCTGACGTTGTTTTAGTCAGCGAGCAGTACCGGGATGGACGTGGGCCGACGTGATACCTTAATACCCTTGGCACGGTGGCGGTCTGGGTCCCGGATCTGCGATGTTTCAATGTCGCGGACCATGGCGCGGGTGTTGGCTTCGTTTAGGTTGGAGCCGGGCCGGGCCGCGCGGATCGTAGATTCCACGATGAATCTCATCCGCCGTGCCTGTCGGGAGGCCGTGCCAAGAAAAATAGGGTGTAGAGAGGGGCGATGTCCTGCATACTGGTGGACGGACGAAATCGCGGAACTGAGGCGGACGTGTCTCCGTCTCAGGCGGTTGGCTCAGCGAGCTGACCGACGTGATCCCGACGCAGCCCGTAGATCTGCGGAACATAAAACGGCGAAGAAGAGCCTACGTAGGGCCATCAAGATGAGTAAGCGCCGATGCTGATAGCGGCTGGGAGAGGACCTCAGTGAGGATCCTTGGGGACTAGGGTACAGGGTACAGGTACATCGTTCTCCGTAACTTGGGAGCATTCACACCGAATGCTCTCCTCGATGCGGAGACGGTCCGATCCATTGTGGATGCCCTCCTCCCCATCAATCCGCTGGGGCCTAATCACGTGGCTTGTGAGGCACTCGAGACGCCTCCATTTACGATGGAGGACATTGCGAAGGCCTCGCAAAGCATTCGAAATAAGAAGGCGCCAGGGCCCGACGGGCTCCCTGCAGAGAGCTCCTGAAGCCTCGCCTTCAGAGAGGCAATATGGCTTTCGGAAGGGGAGGTTGATTGTTCACGCTATCCAGGAGGTAGTCGACGAGGCCCGGGCCTTCGAATGTGGAAATCATTATTCTCGCCCGGTGTGCCTGCTGGTCACTCTGGATGTGCGCAACGCCTTTAACTCGGTGAGGTGGGGGATGCGCTCAATGTTATAGAGCGTGACTTCAGGATCCCTCAATATCTACTTCAGATGATGAGGGATTACCTGAGGGATCGCACTCTCACCTTTGAGACGGAGGATGGCCAAAACCGAGATAGTCCTTCTTACCAAGAAGCGCATTTCGTTGTTGTTGGAAATGCGGGTAGGAGACATGTCAGTCCGGACGCGGCCAGCGATCAAATAACTAGGGTGAGTCTCGATTGTAGACTCACCTTCTGGGATGAGATCAAGGGCCGGGCCGATAAGGCGGTTGCGGTGACGGCGGCGGTCATGGCCAATATTGGTGGACCAAGGCTCTTCAAAAGGCGTCTGTCGCTCCGCACCGCCGAGGCTATCATGCTCTACGGAGTTGAAGTCTGGGCCGACGCGATGCGGTGGGATTAATTCCTCAGAGGTATAAGTGAAAACGGAGAATTCATTCATATTCTAAAATGTCATCGCGGACGGTGTTCTAAGTTCATTTGTCGGCCGAGTTTCACCATGAGAGCGTGGTCCGCAGACAAAATTTTGTACTATGAACTTTTTTTTTTTTTAATTATTAGTTTGTGTTTAGAACTTGTGCTGTTTGATTTATTGAAATTCCGAGCAAAGTGTAACGTGACATAGTGACAAAAACGAATAAGATCAAGTTAATCTACTTCTAACTCACAGTTGCGTATCGGTAAACTTAAACTGTTAAACAAGCGCTCGTGCTGGGCTGTGCGTAATTTGTTAAAAAAACGGAAAATTCATCGGCTCTCAACATCCCTTTCTACTAAAGCTCGCTTGTTTTGAGCAGAGGACGTGGGAAAAGTAATAAAATCATATGATGCTTCGGCGGATAGCGTGGTGAATCGAGCTGGCATTGAGCCGGCATTTTGTCCGAGATTTAACTTTAAAAGTGGAAGTTTTAAGCGAAGTATGAATAATATCAAGTAGCGACACTCCTTAAGGAGCGAGAACTTACCGTTATAAAAAGTAAATCGGTGTGCGTAAGAATTTTATTCATGGACAGTGTAAAAGCCAGAAGTAAAAATGGTCGATGCGCGAAAAAGAAAGGTATACTTAGCAAAAGCTCTTCGCCTAAAATTGGGGAACGTTAAAAGGTGATAAGATGTGTTTCTCCCATGTGGTGGTTTGTTTACAATTTTTGACAGTAATTTGATTACATATTTTGCAAAATCACATTTATGGAATGTTGGCTTAGACAAAATATCTGCCTAAAATGCTCTTATAATAAGAAAATATTTATTGTAAATTTGTTAATTTACAGTAAATTGAAGAAATAAAACTCAAATATGACAAGAATGCGCTCAGGGGGTGGGTGGGGAGTACCCAAACTCATTAAGATTTTCGAGAATATTGCACTAAAATCCTTTAGTGTTTACATATTTGAATTTAACGGTTGGCAGGTGCTACATGTGTGTTATTCTTCGCTACTGCGTTCCTTAATCTTCATTGGCTGCTTGCGAAAAACTACACCATATTGGAGAATGTGTTGGCAAAAACTACAGCATAGTTGAGAATGTGTTGCGAAATTTTTGATAATATGCACCTGGGACATTCGTAGTTGAGATGTTTGATTGAAGTCAGCTGATTGCTAGTAATATTTGTACTCTTCACACTTGCCTTTAAATGCACTTGAAAAATTTCTTTCTCTCTCGAACCACCAGCGCTTATGGAAGCAAAAGCTTTTGGATTCTTGAAAGCTCTACCAATACAATCGTAAAGAGCTTTCGACTATTTGCACCCTTGTGACTTTTGGGCTCTCCATTGAAGTGTTGCTACTTGATATTATTCATACTTGGGTTTTAAGCGTTCGAAGTGTAAACGAAACATTTCCCATTAGATTTACAAAATCAGTGTGAGATGCGCATGCTAGGAGTTAGTAGTATTAAATACAAAAGTTGCAAGTGCAGCCCAAGGCGTAAGTAGAAACGTTTGTTTTGGCTTCCTATAGAAGAGATTTTTATTGGAAATTAAGGGCTATATAAAAATAAGTTTGCATATAGTCTGCCGAGAAATTTGAAATGATTTTTATAATGCTATGAAATAAGCAGAATTCTCTGGTCTCATCTCATAGCGAGGACAAGATAAAATTTGGCAGCAATAAATTGGGTGCTTATGGCATGGATATCTCCAGCAATTGTTTGTAGGGAGGAGTGCTTAGATTTTGTACTACAACGTGCTATAGGAGGGAAGCTATTACGGATCTGTTTCCAATTTATTCTATATGATTTCAACGAAACTGTATATTACTAAATATGCTTTACTGCAGTGATTATGTAGTGTCACATTATTTAATTCATGAGCTTACAATGATAAAAAGATGGATTGCAATACAACACATTGCAAATGTTGATTAAAAGTATTTAATCTGAGACCTGTTGCGGAATACCACAAATTTCTAGCTGAATCTTGGATATGGGACGTGTTTAAAACATCCTTTATTTCTAATTCAATCGTATGTAACTTACAGTACTTATTTTTATTTTAACCGAAAGTAAATTTATATTTATAAATAGCGTCCGAGCAAAGTTATGAAGCTTTCCTTCGTTGTATTTGAATATAACGTTATTATTCCCTTAATCGTGTGTTCATCTTTTGAGAATTTAAAAACGATTATTTAATATTTATTTCTCATAAAAAGAAATACCCTTCAGGTACATGATTAAAAATATAATGAAAAATAGGCACATAGCCAATAGCCAATAGGTTTTTGCAAGGGTTAGATAAAAATAAATAAAACACATTTCAGATCTTAAAAGTGTATAATTGAATAAATCCAATTAACTTATTACTCCAAGAATATTACAAAGTGATTTGTAGCACTTTTCCAAGCAAACGTTGTAAATTTCAAAGTGCTGAAAAAAGACGCTGCATACGTTTTATGAGATAGTTTTTTGTGTATGAATATTTATAAAAGTTGAGTAAACACAAAATAGGAGTACAAAAAAGAAATTTACTCATATTTTACTGTTATTTTTATAAATTTTTTCCACAAATTTTGTAAAATGTTATGTTTTAAATATAACATAAAAACTATTTATGTAATTCTTTTTCATTTGTACTTCATTGTTTATATTCTTCTTTTGTGTGATGGGGGTGGAAACAATTGCCAAAATGTTGCCCTGGTTTACGGACGCAGTGTCACAATAATATTTTGTTCTGCGCCTTTTATTAAAATTAAAAAAAACAAGACAATCTTTAATTTTTTTTATTAGGAAGAATTCGAAGTACATGGAGTTTTCCGTTTAATCTTTCATCCTTATCTATATTAGACGTCCTTCCACATTTTTTAGATCTTTATCGAAAATCACAAACTAATTTAATCAATATTGCACGCTGAAATTTTCGATGAGACATAGGCTTTATATAATTTTGTAAACAGTTTTTCGCTTCCTGGTATAAACTTCACTAATGCTACTGTCACAATCATTAATATCACTTTGTAATTTTTCTGTATAAAATCCATCATCACTGCTGTCTATTTCTTCATTCATTTTTGCACGGATTTTATGTTAACTTTATATTTCACGAAAAACCGTTAGAAATAATAAATTAAATATTCAAAAGTAACGGCAAATATTTTCAAGGCACTTTGTGTAATATACGCTGGCTTGCAGTGAACTAAACGCAGTAATAATAACATTGAAAAATGTTGGCAATGATACTGCCGGTTGGAGTAGAACGCTGGCTTAAGCTTGGCCGTTGACCGCCGCACATTTTCTCAAATCGTTTACAATTGTTTTTGCTTTTGTTTACAATTGACATCTGGACCTGTCGTGACCAAACTCTTAATAAGAGTATAAAAATAGTTTAAAGCATGAAATGATACTCCTGCTGCTGCACTTGCATTGACATGCAGCATAAGCAAAAGCTTCAGTTGTTATTACAATTACTCAAAGTCTAAACGTAAAATTATCCCAGTCGTGAATATTCAGGATGATACCAGGATTTTGACTCAGTGCTTTACAATAATTCGATATGCCCTGTTTCGCAATATTTCGAAAGTCACCTTTCTGCAGTTTATACAATCCACTACAATGTACGACCTTTACCTTGTATAATATTACCACATTAATATTACGTGTTACTCTACTTGTAAAACTTTACCATTCAAATAGTGCTTCTTATTATTTATTATTTAGAAGTGAACGATAGACACGAGCGTCCGTTCTGGGATTTCCGTCTACACTTACGTAGGTTTATGAGCTAGTGGCGTGAGCAAGGAAAACTTCCCAAAGATGAACCAACTCGTACTCAGAGGATGAAACAATGATGAGTGCGAGTAGTGAGCTCTCCAAGCTGTCTGTGTACATAAGTAAGACGCCGTGCTGAGTCGTAGGCGAGAGTCCTTGTGATTCCGTGTTTGTCTGTGTTATGTCCAGTTGAAAATTGAACACATATAGAGAAAGATTTGTTTGTATCCTTTCATGAACTTTCTCATGACAGGAAAACAAACTGACAGCTGATCATGTTTATCCACGCCTTCCATTTCCCTATTATACCGGATACCACTTGGGTTTTACAACATTCTCTACACCACCACTTTTCGTATATTTTTTTCCCCGTGTTTGTCATATTAGAATGCTTCGTACTAAGCATATAGACGTCTCTTTTATCGCGCCATCTCAAATGCAGTAAACCGCGAGATGAGCGTCTTTGAATTTCCCCTTTTCTAAGCTTTACTGAAACAAGTTCCTTTGGTATGTTTTTTTCTATATCTCCTAACAGTTCTCACAACATTTGTTCCATTTTTCTTTAAATTTAAGTACAAACTTGGAGACGACCAGTTATCGATAAATAATGTGCATCCTTTCCCCAGAAGTGACTCCATCATGTCCATAACTATACTTTCGGAAGAACTTTTCGCTGTCACTGCATTTGTCTTTACAACATAAAACCTAAATCGAGCTCTTTTCGATGGATTAAGCTGGCTAAAACTCATCGTCCTTTATATTTCATAAGTGACTCATAAATAGTTAAGTCACATTTTGGCGTATAAAGTTATGAGAATCTATCAAATAAGTTACTACTGTTCGTAGTTTCCTTATTCTGTCATTAGCATCTGTCTCCCTATAATTACTAAAATGCAGAAACTGAGAAATGCCCAAAAATCTTCTAAACAGCGTAATTTTATTAGAGTGTGTATCAGACCTCTTTTTGACCAGTACCGTTGTGCTCAACGTTCTTTTACTTGTGACGTAATGCCACCAAGAGCAAAATTCGCTCTCATCTCGTCGGAACTTGCAGGAAACCACTTGATTAAATTTTTTTTTGTTATGCTGTCCACCTTTTTTGACTGGTTCTGCATACAAGTTCGTTTCTTTTGATAACATGTCCTAAAAATCATCTTTTAATATTTCATCAAGTACACATAGAGCATCGGAATTATTCCCTAGTTTGCGTAAGACATAAGGATAATACCTGAAACTTCTCTGAATTGTATTATTTCGGGAATATTGTCCGTATCTTCCCAAATGCATAAGTGTGATAAATTGCTTGAAGGATCAACTTCACTAGCGCCGCTATTTAGGCGTTTTGCACGTTTTCTAATTCTGGGAATTACAATTTTATCTTCGCTATTCGCATCGCTACCCCTTTCACATTACAAATCTTCTAATCGATGTTCTAATTCATCCAAATCAAAGTCATCGTTATCACTTTCATATGAGTCCCCAGTTTTAAGAATTATTTTCTGAGCGAACTTAAAAAAAGGTTAAATAATCCTGCCAATTTCCAACACACATTATTGTCACAGAACTGCTCTAAGCTGGCATAATGATTTAGAAGCAGCAACTACTGTTTCCTTTCACAAAACGCCTAACACTGTTATCTCAAATTTATTAATTTGATATAGAAAAGAGAGAGAAAAGAGAATGTGTAAATATCATAGTAATATTTTTTACAAGTTAGAAGAAATTTGTATGGTTTTTAAACATTTCAATATGCGGGCGAGACTCGTCATTTTCTCTAAAAGGGTTTAAAGTAATTAATGATGCTAACATAATTATAATTTAATTAGTAAAAATCCGTAATTATTTCAATTATAACATAACATTTTTATTATTCAAAAAGGTTTTGTTAAAATTAATATTTCCCTTTAATATAATCATTTTAAGAACATTTTTCAATATGCACCAACACGCTACATGAGGAGCACGTAAATGCTCTTGAGCTTCTTTTCTTAGAACCGGAGCATACTCTGCGACGATTTTATATTTTTGCTTTTCCGATAATTCTGAAAAATTTTGTGTTCGCATTTCCGGAGACAACCTATTAAATTGGATCATATTTAGTCTAGTTGACCTAAACGCTTGCGACATTTCTCATTCTCACTAAAATGCCAGCATCCGCATTGGCGAAATCTATTCGGAAAATTGAACTACAGATTAGTGGATTGGTTAACTAATACTCATTTTTTCTAGTATATTTTACTAATCCCATTACAATTATTAAGGCAAAACAATTTTTTTCATTTCATCGGTATCTGTATCTTATTACTTCTTATTTTTGTTTGTTTGTTTCGGAATCATTTTTTCTGTTGCTTATGATAGCGATGCCAATAAATCACCTCTGAGAGGAAGTTCCACAGTTGAACTTGACACTTCTATGCAGTTGTGTATATTGACACTGTCCTGACCATGACCACTCAATTTTCTCTATCTGAATCATCTGTTACTAGGCCTAATCAAATTTACCATCCTTCTGTCTCCATGTCACCAAATACCTGATCGCTACCATGTTCACTGCCAAGCTGCTTATGAGTAGATGTCATTTCCACGCCAAGTGTACCGTTCTCAGTACATGCTAAAGAGTTTAATAATTTTGCATAAAATATTTTTTTTCTGTTTATGAGAGAAAATATAACTAAAACTAATTTTTTTCATTTTATATAATAAAAATAAAAATATCATATATAATATCATAATTTTATAAAAATTTATATAATAAAAATAAAAAATAGAAAGTATTTCTTTTATTTTAATGAAGGGATGAATTTTGCTGAAATACGAAAAAGAAAATATGGTTTATTGGAGTAATCATTGCAAATGGTTCTTTCTCTTTGTAGTATTTCGGCCGATTTAACTATTAAAATTTTTCTTAGTGACAATAATACGCCGTCATTTAGTCGGATATGTCCACGGGTGGTTTATTGTCATTCCAGTTCATAATTTTTATACTATCTCATCCTTTAGTCTTATATTCACTGTATCAATGGAATGCTTTGTAGACAACGCCAAAACATCACGCATATTTATCTATACCATTTCATTAAAGTAATTTCGGTTTTATACTTCTTTGCAAAAATATCTCCACCTTTTAATTTTTTTCCTAATAACTTCCTTATTTAGACCGTGACGATTTGAGCGAGTTGTTCCCACTAGATGAGTATTTTTATTAACTAACTGTTGTGCCAAATCTAAGTTGGTATAACGTGTATGGTATGCCCTTTTCCTGCTGTTTAAATTAGTTTTTTTAAATCTAGATGAAGCGCCGAAAACTTCAATCGTTGGAAATCCCACGCTGTATCGCTCTAGTCCCATAGTACGATAGCAATGATCAGATTCTGGAACTCAAGGTTTTTTTGCGAAGTATGCTGCTTACACCTGACACGGCGTTAAAATTCGAGATGCATGTGTCCGTTAAGTTATATTTTTTACACTGCGAGCAAATTTTAGTTGCTCTCTTACTTAAGCAATATTTTATTTGGCACTTTTTATTTCTTTTCATAAAGGTGATTTTACCAGCTGTTGAAGATGACGCCATATTATTTGTTCTTTCTTGAGATTCTTTATATATTTCTGCTAATATTTCTTCTGATAACTGGAATAAGAAATCTCTAAGTGGTATATTTTCGCCTATAGCGTCCTTATATAAGACCTATGCATTTGTTCCTGACAAATCTAGATTATTGTAAAATACTTGCACGGCACTTACATTTTGCACTATATTTCCTGCCCATTGGCCATTTGGTCAGTCATATCCACTCGAAATTTTGTACCTTTGTATAAAACCTTATGCTTTCAGAAAGACGTTTATGACTATTTTCAAGCGATGCATATTTATGCCTCGAAGTTAGTACAACTAACATTTTACACTTTTTTATTGGGTTTACTTTATAAATGGTGAGAGTTTAACGTGTAAATTTGAGTTGAAAAGCGCACCACTTTATAATTTTTTATTTTTGCAGGTTTCGACTGTTCTTTCTTTTTTGCCAACCAAAGTAGTTTTTTCTTGTAGAAATATTGTTGTCAGGGAAGAGCTAGTAAAGAAATTATCAGTGGTAACGATTCTGCCACTTCCAGTAAATGGTTCAATAAGCTTTAAAACCACGAATTCACCTGATGAAAGTGATGTATTTCTCATTTCCTCTTTCACCAAGTATGGATTTCCATTTATTACATATTTACTTCTTGCATCTGATGGAAACCAAAGTTTTATGCCGGATTTATCTGGTTTATTCGGTATATATTGCGTAAATCTACATCTAGTTTTTGTTGGGAATAGCTGATCGTCAACTGTGGTATTTTCGCTTGTTTTTGTCGTCAAAATGCAAGAATTTTAGAATTTCTATGAAGCAATTTCGATTCATAATATTCGAAAGAAATGAATGTCTGCATTTCTTATTTCATAAAAATGAAGCGCTGACATTTTTTGTTCACATGCACCGTGTACATATAACATAACTCTAAATGCTTCGAATTTATCTCGAGGTAAACATTTATCTCGAGGTAAACATTTATCTCGAGGTAAACATTTTTTCCCTAAAACTCTTTTTGTTTCCAATTTCATACGTTTTAAAATGTATTCCATAATACTGATGTCAAACAGTAAGCAAAATGCGGTTGTACACTACCTTTCATAATGTTCCGTTTGGCATATCCCGTTGGACTGGTTGCATTTTTGAAAGTAGTGTGAAGAGGTGGTCGTACAGGAAACGAACCTATTTCGATTTTTTCAATATTCAGCCTTCCATTGTTTTCGTAATTATCTTCATCCTCAGAATCTGTCAACAAGCTTATTCTCTTTCGTCTTTTACTCGTATTCAAAATATTTTCTTCATCGCCACTGCTAGAGTAGTTCTCATATTCGCTAGGGATTTCATGAGCACTTTCAAAAAAATCCTCTAATTAATCTTCATTTGCAGATTGTGAGCCAATCTCAGAGCAATCTTCATCTATATTATTTATTCCCTGCAATATGTCCTTGACTTTTGAAATTCTAGATATTCTTATTTCAAAGCTCGACTTAGAAGTTATCAATGCAATGCTCTCGTGTAAACTGCAAGATTTCAAACAACATTCGAATAATTACTATAACTAATGATACGGTTTATTACTTTTTGATCGGTATTAAAAGTTAATCGTTATTTTCGTTGTTGGTATTATTTTTAAGGTAAAAAGCCAATCTTATTATGAAAAATATTTTATTTGCTCAACGTTTCGGGCACAGTTTGAGCCCTTCTCCAGGAGCTATTATGATTTTATTAATTACAAACTGTTGATATAAAATATTTTTTTAACAATTACCTGTTTTCAAAATATTTAAAATATAATAAAAACACAATTAAAAAACTAAGAACTGATAACAAAAAGACATATACTAAAGTTATAAATAATTCAACAAAGTACAAAACAAAGTAACAAAACAACAATGGTGTAATGTTTACGGAAGCTTAAACGAAATTGATCGATTTGGTGTTATGTGTGCCTATTAAATTTTCGCTCGATTTGATTATGATGAGTTAATGTTTTAGTTTTTCTTAGAATGTGTTTGTATTTCTTGTTAATACGGCCTGTGTCTTGTTTTAGACTTACAATGTGGTTTTTATTTATGGATATATGGCTTGCCTCATTTATTTCACGTTTTTTCCTATTGTTTTCTGTGTTTCTAATTTTGGTTTTCTCAAAGGAGAAAATGTTATTATCATATGATTTTAATATATTTGTGATTTTCCTTGATATTGAGTGTGTTAGGTTAATGACGTGTATATACGGTTTGTGTTTGCTATTATTGGTGTGTTGTTGTAATTTGTTAAATTATTGTGTTGTTTATTTCTTAATGCTTTTTTTTTACTATGCAGTTTTTCATGTGTGGTGGGTAATTGTTAAAGTATCATGAAAAATCTTTGTGTTTTTTCTTAAGAAAAAGGGGAATAGCTTATTTTGAGTATTTTATTGGCAAACATTTGTGCTGTTTATTTTGTTGTTTTGTGGGTGACTAGAATAATTGTTTAGAATTCTGTTCGAACTACATGGTTTGCAATACCAATCTGTTTGTTTGTTTGTATATTTTTTTCTGTTTCTATTGTGAATTTAAATCTATGGTGTATGTCATTGAAAGTGTTCAGGAAATCATTTTCTAGTCCTTGGGGATCGCGCATATAAGGTATGGATATATTTTTTAGAAACGTGGGTTTGATTGTTGTTTTTGTCAATGCTTCATTAATCACGTGGTCAAGTGCCATTTCGGATAAAATTCCAGAAAGTAAGTTTTCATAGCAATACCGTATTTTTGTTTGTATATTCTACTGCTGTATTGGAAATAATTGAATTCGACTATTGTTTTAAACATTTCCTTATCAATAGGTATTAAATTTTCTATTATGTCCCATTTATCGTCAATAACCTTTAGAGCTAACTCGAAGTCTACGTTTGTGTATAAAGATTCTACGTCAAGTGATATCAAGAGATCATTCTGTTTTAGTGTAGTTCTATCCAATAGTGATTTTAAATCCTCCGTAGTTCTTATATTGTGTCTACTGTCTGTGTTTACCTTTTGTAGAACAGTACTTATAAATTTAGGGAGTCGATAACTTGGACAGTTTTCTCGCGTCATTATTACTTGTCCGATCTTATTTTATATAGGTCAGGATGTTTTTTAAAAAATGTTAATAAGTTAAATTAATCGTTATTTTCGTTGTTGGGATTATTTTAAGGTAAAAAGCTGATCTTATTATGAAAAATATTTTATTTGTTCAACGTTTCGGGCATAGTTTAATGAGTTTTGGACTTAAATTCAATATGCCAACAAATATAAACAATAAGAAAATAGCACTCGACCTAATTGTATCGACGGAAAACGCAATCAACGATATTCCTAATATCGAATCTAGAGACGAGGTTCAAAAATTGTAACATACGTAATACAGCGACACCTAAAATCACAGCACATAAACGAAATTAGCACGTTCCTTAAACACTGTGATAAAACTACAAAACAATTCTTTAAAAAACATCCTGACCTCGATAAAATAGCATCGGACAAGGGAAACAAAACAGTAAAAATGACGCAAGACTACTTGACAAAAATGAAACAGCTACTGGATGACAACAATACGTATATTCACATAGACAATGATTCGACACTGAAGCTCCAAAATAAGGCAAGTAGAATTATACAAGGGTCAAAAATAATACATCAATAAACTAAAACAAAACCATTGAAAATAATCCCAATAACGAAAATAACGATTAATTATTGTAACGGAATTCATGTATTTTTTGGTTCTAACTGTGATGAGGATTCCTTAGAATTGAGATGGTGTTGCCTTGTCAAATGGAGTTGATATTAGGTGTAAATGATTAAAGATTAGATGATCTTAAACATTTTTTAAGGTGTCTTTGGACACCTTGATAAATTGTTTAAGGTGTCAAAAGACACCTTCTGGTATACATAAATAGGTATACTACCTACGCTTTTTAAGTCCAGAAAGAGATTGGAGGAAACAGATACAATATAATTAACTCAGCAACCATTATAGGAAAAGTCACAAATTTAATTGAGGAAAAACTATTAAATAATGACAACAATTCTAAGTGAAAATTTCGGTAGAAATAGTGTTAAATGAATGTTTAAATCCTAAACTGTATTCATGATATCAGAAATATCAAAACATAGGTTTCTTTCCGATCGCGCACCAACTGCGAATCGTATTTTCAAAAATCCACAATTTGATTACATTTGCATAAAAATAAAATTTGAGCTAATAATGTATTCCTTGATTTTTCTGGGCAGACCGAATAAACTGTCCCATCAGAGGGTGCATCCGACTGTAAAGGGTGAAAAGTATATTCAGCAAAAAAATACCACCTTAATACCCGTGTATAAAACAATTCGAGTCTTTTACTTTACATTGATCTAGTATGGTTTTACAACGCAACTTTTCACTGAGTGTGGCGAATAAGAGAAAATTTGTCTGTTCGGTCACGCGTAGACTTATCGTCAATAAAAACAGGAACCATGCTCTTGGCGTAGCACATCTATGAAAAGATATCCCATTTTTCTTACTCTACAAGTAATGCCTTGTTACCCCATGTTGTTTCTACAATCCTACAATCCGATATAA
>MNCL01000372.1:6805-42762 GCA_001932985.1 Proctacanthus coquilletti
CCCCCCCCCCCCCCCGAGGTTGTTTCGGATTTTACAGGTTGCTTAAATTAAAAAATCGATTTTTTACTTGCGATTTATTTTAATTTTTGGTACAGCCTTGTTTCCGGACGATCGAATTCCAAGCGTCGAGCCAAAATTGTCTCTTTGGCTAGTCACCAGCCAGTGATGATACCACATGCGCCGCCTGATATATTGCTTCCCAGTTTATATGTTTATAACACATCATTTTTATTAATCCAAGAATTGTGTTTGGATGAAAAATCTAACCACTTTACACAAGTGTTATCACATTTACTTTTCAAAAAATGTTTGACCAGGTAAAGATTGGAATTCTTTACTGTTTGATGCTCGAATTCACAGAATCCTCCTTCCAGTTATTGAGGTTGATAGTCCTCCAGAAGATTTGTGAGGGAAATTATTGATTTATTTTGAAAATGTGTCAAATACCGTCAACAGAAAATTGTAACCATTATTTTAATGAAAATAGGCACCCATTTTAACAAAATCAGGATGCCATTAATCATTCAGCCCTTTAATAATCACACAATAATACTTACAAACAACAGGATCATTTAAATTTAACTTTCGAATGTTTTTAAACTGCCCAATGGAACGTCTTTCACCTTAGGGATGAGTAGGACCTTCTTTTCCTTGAGGACCAGGAGGACCACGTTCAACAGTCATTTCTCAGGTACTGTGATAGTAAACAAAAATAAATAATTTATACTATAATTTTGGCTTCCCATAACTGTTCAATAATTTACAAAATTTCGTTATGATAGTTGTTTTTACCTGCTTTTTGTGAAAATATACGAAGAAGAAAGCGACCTGAGTGAAATTGTTAAGGGGTTTTGCGCACCGAGACTAAAACAAAACCATGTCGACTTTGTTCAGTATTTATCAGAAACTGAACTACAACTTACTAGCAAGCTGATAATAGAAATCGAATAGCTGATAATAGAATCAACAGAAAGATAAAAACATCCTACATTTCAGACATGATGTGAAACCAACTCACTTGTTTCACCATACAACAACCGGAGCTACATTCTGCCGTATTATATTTGGTTAAACATAATTCAACCTGAGATGAGCTTGCACCACTAACAAACTAAACATATTTAAAATACCGTTAATAACTAAAACTTCTATCGCCCAAATGTTAGGGAATCTGAATTATTTTGACTGTAGATTGTTTACAGATAAAAAGATCATATTAAGTTTCATCTATTTTTATCATTATCTTCATTTTTTTCAGAAATGGACTTGCTCCACTTTCAAAATGTACGACTCATATGTCTTCCACAAAATTTCGTTGACTGGAAAGATAGAGATAGCACGAAGAATTGTGGAGGCGAGACATACCATGCAATTCAGAACCTCTGTGTATCCGCACTTTGTGTGAACTTTGTTTATTTGTTAATAATGAAGGATAAATAAGTTGAATTTCAAAGCATTTAACTTTTTAGGTGTTTTCAGTGAAGAAGGTGGAAATTTTGAGCACTTTTTGTTTGTAAACAACGGAGAAATAAAATTCAGTAATTAGGACATTCGAATATTAATGTAAAACAAATGTATTTTAAAAATTCAGTATTCCATTTATTTTATTATTATCTATTTATATAAATTAAATTATTATTTTATCAAATGAATAAAAAAACACTTATTCTTTTGAAACAACCTTTATTGTCAAAATTCAACTTAAGACTGCCAACATTTTATCAGTTTAATTCTAAAGTTAATTTTGTTGCACCTGTCTGCTGACCGAGCTTAACGTGACCCGTTGTTATCTTTTGGCTGTCAGACATAGCGTCAGCATAATTATAAACGTGTGAGCCCCGGTCACGTTAACGAGTGAAATGTTGTTATCTGGCTGTTCTTCTTCTTGTTATTAATACAAGTTAATTTTACCAGAGTTCTCTTGATAAAAAAAAAAAAATTTTATTTTTGCGATCAGGCCACTGCTCTGATCTTACCAACTTTATTCGCAGAATAAGACTTAGCATAAATTACAAATGTTACCCTGTTTATTACTTAGCCTAATCACGTTGACCTAATGCTATGCTCACGTTGACCTGACTTGTTGATCGTGTGTTACCTGTCGGCGGTCTAGACATGGTGTCACCAATTCAGGCGGCGCGTGTGGGAAAATTTCCGCGGATTTTATGTTTTAACTTGGCCGGTGATAACTCCTCACCCCTTAAATGAGGATGTCCCCATTCTCAGAAATAGGTAATTTGGCTTATCCTAGGTGTTTCCGATAGGGGAACGAAGCTGATCCCTGGTTTTCCACTGCAGGACTCATCGTTGGTACTATGTTGATAGCCTCGATTACAAGTGCTGTATTGGATGCTTTAACCCTGTAGCGCTTTACTAGGTTAATGATTGTTGTTACTATTAGGAAAATAATGATCAATGAAGTTAACCCAAGGCTGGTGGAGTATCCTATCCTGTTTTCCTCTTCCATTTGCTCTATTCTTCCTGTATTATTTAGATGTAGATCTTTCATCGTGTGGAGAGTCAAGGTTTTCTCAAATGTTCTGAAGTTGGAATCGGGTTGGATAATCGGAGGTAGTGGTTTCATGCTGGTAAGTTCTTTCCACAGGAATACTTGATTATTTATCCTGATAGTAGTATTTTAATGTTGGATAATAAACGTTCCGTTGAACTGGTTCAAAAACAGTGTTCCGGGAAAGATTTCTTCTGTTGCTGGGATGTGTCGGTTGTCTGTTTCGGTACATTTGGGAAGTCTACTCGTGAGCAATTTTGTTATGCAGCTAGTCTGGCTTAAATCTATAATTTGCCTATTTTTGCAAATTGTTAATTTATAATTTGACGGACATTTTTCTTTAATTGCATATAATTTATTTTCGCATTGTAATAAATTTTCAAACATTATTTTCATTATAAGATTTCCTCTTATTATTGGCTTTATTAATTAAATTTTACAATTTTCTCTTTCTGTATTTGGTATGCTTACAATGTATAATAAAGCAGAGTTACTAGAGGCAATTTTTATTTCTGCGAAGTCGATGGCTTCTTCGAGATTCAAATAAGATACGTTATTTTTTTCAAAAAGTTCTTTAACAATATTTAGTTCACTACTTGACAAAATGAAAGAATTTACAATTCCTGCTTTAGCTCAGTGTAGGGAGTAATCTACGTTAATTATTTCTTCTTTTATTAAATCTAACTCGTTTTTAACATATATAATAATTATGTTTTTCGTATTTTCATTTGATTTGATCGTATTTACAATATTATTTGTTATATTTGTAATTTAGTTGATTCGATCGATCGTGGATTTGTTAATAATTATCTGTTTGTTATTATTTTCTAGCACGTTATTTATTTTAGCTTGACCTTTTCAGTCTCGTTTTAGGTTTTAGTCTGTTGAGTAGGGATATGATCTGTGCAGTTTCATGAGTGAGGAATGAATACATAGAATGGTTTTTGTCAACGTCCTTTGCAATCTTTGTTTTTAGTTCTTCCAGCGTTTTTTCGTAGGATTCCAAATCGATAGGATGAATTAGTTTAAGTGCTCCGGTTTGTATTTTCGCCGTTCCCGAATTTAAAGTAATAACCTTTGAGTTTGAATAATCTAGAACCTGAACCTCTGCGTAGCAGTAGGCCATAGTTAATCTGTAAGGGGAGAAAAATAATGCTAGCTTTTAATATTGCTCTTATGTACTACTTTGCCTGATTCTGTATGGATGGTTTTGGAATGGTTTTCCTTGACTATCTCCTTTTTGTATCTCGATGATAATTTAGAACTTACACATTTGTTTTGCTTTACGAAAATAGTTGCACCGGGGGAATAATCTTTGATCGGTTGCCTATTTTCGTTATGGTTACGAATATCGATGCTTTGCTTTTCCCTGAGCCTGGTTATGTTCTCCTGTCGGGCTTTGTCAAAGTCCCTGGGGTGAACACTGAACCGAAAAATTATACTCAGAGACTGCTGTATCTAACAATTCCGGGAAGGTCCGTCTTACGCCATCCGCCTTAAGACATCGGAGTATTTCAGAGAGTGTTGAGTGGAATTTCTCCGCTTGGCCATTTACCGAACTAGTGTATGGGGGTGTTTTAAAAATTTGGATTTCGAGTTGGTCTTCGACCATAAAACTGATTGAAACAGAGTTTAAAGATTTTTCGTTATCTATGACGATTATTTTAAGAACACCAAATGAAAACAGAATTTCACGAAGGGAAGTCTTTATATCTTCTATAGATTTTGATTTAAGTAGCTTCACTTGTGCGTACTTTGAAAATTTATCGACCGTTGTCAGGATTAATTTTTTTTCCGTTAGGTAGATATCGATGTGGAAGATTTCTCCAGGATATTGTGGAATAGGAGTTTCTTTAAGGATTGGTTTATGGGGATGTCTATCGTATTTTTGTTCTTTGCACACTATGCACTGTTTTACTATCTCGTTTACCTTAAAGTTCATTCTCAGGAAATAGAATTTTTCTATTAACTGCATCTTGTTTTCTCGAGCATTACGGTGTGCTCTTCTATAAACCTTCAATATTTCTTCGTTCTGGAGGTCTTCGACTTGGGTTTGGGTGAAACGGGCTCTAAGATTTCTAAAATGTGCAGGGTTTATTTCCTGAATTTTTCCCATTAGTGCTTCTGTGAACAAGCCATTTATAACACTTGGGTTAAGGTATCTTTTGAATATTGTTATAATTTCGTTTTCGGGATAATCTGATTGAACTATGATAAGTAGGAAAAGGAATTTCGAATTTATAACTATTCTCTACGCCTGTTTTTAAAATGATTTGATTTTTGAAGGAATTTATAAGTGCTACTGTGATTGGTATTAGGTCGTGGGCAGAACTTTCGATGCTATACTGAGTTGCTGTTAGGGAGTTTGTTGGAGAAATTTTGGGGGTCTAGAGAAGGCGTCTGCAACCACATTAGTTTTTACCCGGGTGTATTTTAGTTCGTAATTATACTCCTCGAGTATAGCTTTCCATCGTTTCATTTTGTTATTATTATTTTTATTGCTTAAAGCGTAGGTAAGGGGTTGGTGGTCTGTGAAAATTTGGACTTGAATTGAAGCGTAAAGATAATTTCTTAGTGAAGTTAAGGCTCATATAATTGCCAACATCTCTTTTTCATTGGCAGCGTAGTGCTCTTCTATTTTGTTGAGAGTCCTTGAAATAAAGATTATAGATCTCTCTTCCTGGGACAGTACCGCTCCGATTGCATAGTCCGAAGCATCGGTGGTTAATTAAAACTTTTTCCTAAAATCGCGGTAAGCGAGTAGCAAATCGTCAGAAGTAAGCGAGTTCTTGATTTTATTGAAGGCTTCAGTAGCTTTGTTGTCGAGTCGAATGAGTGTTTTACTTGATGAATTTTTTGAGACTCGGCCCCCCTCCCCTCTTAAAAGGGCTAACAGGGGTTTCGCCAGATTCGCATAGCCTGCGATAGTACTCTGATAGACTAAGGAAAGATCGGAGATCCTTCGATGTTCTAGGAGGTAGAAAATTTACTATGGCTTCGACTTTTGCAGGGTTGGTTCTTATACCCTCAGCTGAAATTACAAAGCCGAAGAATTTAACCTCTTTACGAAGGAATTCACATTTGTCCAACCGGACCTTCATGTTCGCGTTTTGCAATGTTCGGAAAACTTTCCTGATGTTATCGAAATGCGTCTCCTCATCTCTGCTAAATATTACTATATCGCGTATGTAGACGTAGCAGATTTTTCCAATATGCTCTCTCAGGATGTCGTCGAGAGCCCTTTAGAATATCGCAGGCGCATTTTTTAAATCGAACGGCAGCCTCGTGAACTCGTATTTTCCATTGTTCACGGAAAATGCCGTTTTCTCAATGTCGGATTCTTTTAGCGGAATCTGGTTTAAACCATTCTTTAAGTCAATGACAGAGAACCATTTATTTTTTCCTAATTGCGCTAGAACTTCGTTAATATCTGGGATTGGATACTTATCGGGAATGGTGATTGTATTTAGCTTGCGGTAGTCTACTACCATTCTATACTTCTTTTCGCCTGATGCATCGGCCTTCTTCGGCACGATCCACACTGGGGAGTTGTATGGGGACCGCGAAGGTCGAATGATACCATCATTTAGAAGTTGTTTCACCTGTTTCTCGACTTCGTCTTTTAAAGACATGGGATAAGGGTAAAATTTGGAAAATACGGGGGAGTCCGAAGTTGTTCGGATTTCTCCTTTGACCACTCTAGTAAACGTTAACTTCTTGTCGGGTTCGGTGAAAAGGTTTGGGAATTGTTGAGCGAGAGCGTTAATTTTGTTTTTCTGGTCTATGCCCATGTGATCCGTTCTAATATCGATCTTATTGACAGCTGTGTAGGCTTGTTGTTTTATTTTAATTTTGACTTTATTTCCTATCATCATGTAGTTTTCCTTGGCATAAATGACTGCAGAGAGCTCCTTTAAGCTGTCATTTCCCAAGATACCATCAAATGATTTAAGGGTAGGTAGCAAAAAGAATTTTATATTAGTATCTTGAAGCCTAAATAGATTTACTATGGTATGATGGCTGATTTTGATGTTTCCGCCTATGGAGTTTGCATAAAAGGGAGATTCGTTGGGTTTAGGGTTAGGTACAAGATTAGCTTGTATATAGTTTTTATTGGATCCAGGGTCTATGAGTGTTTTAAGAATTTGGCCGCTCTTTGTTCTACACTCGAAGTAGGGCAACGAAGAGCAGTTTAGCCTAAAAAATGGATAACCGTATGATCGGAATTTTGCTCGTCAGACTCATCTTCTTGGTTATATTCCGCGTGTTCCACGTATTCCGCGTGTTCTACCTATTCCGCGAGAGGTTGCTCGAAGTTATCGTCTTCTGCGTTTCAAACTTGATCGTAATCAGCAAGGGTCGCCTCCTGAGGTTCTATGTGGAAATTCCTCTGGTATTTATTTGGGTGGTTCGGAACTTGCGCGCTTGGTGGTTGTCTTCTCCCGTAAAATCGCCCTTGTGTGGATCGATGCATATAATTAACATTTCTCGACTGGATGGAGTAATCGACGTCCATCGGTCCGGGTCGCTATTGTGGCTTAGGCGCGAAAGGACGACTTGGACCGGCTTGGTAATGGCCCTGATTACGAAAATTATTTTGATTGAATGGTGGTGATCTGTAAGAATTTTGGGGTCTGTACGGGTTGAAATTTGCTTGCGGTGTAGGCAAATATGCCAGTTGCGGGTAAAGAGGGTGTCCGCCTCGGTTGGCGTTTACTCTATTGGAATTAACTACGGGTCTGCGAGGTGGAAGTGGAGGTACAACCTGATTATGGACTGCGCGGGGTGGCCGGGTGAGGATTATCATATTGCGTTCTATAATTTTGGTTTTCGAGCTTGAGACAGAGGTGCAGGGCCTGCAGTAAATCCGAAGGCTCGCGAATACCCAGAAGTCTAGGCAAATCTCCTCTGAGCCCTCTTATGAAAGTGTCTAGGGCTTTGTCTCTGTACGTTTGAACCAGGAATGTTAGCGATTCATTCGTGACGTCCATGAATCCAATTTTATTAGGAATGAGCGACAGATGCGAGTAAACGGAATGATAAAATTCTTGGATGGTTTGGTTACCCTGAACCAGTGAAGTCATTTGGTATTCTAATGTGGATAAGTCGCGCTTATCCGCATAATGCATGGTGAGGCAACGCGCTATGCAGTTCCAGTCCAAAGGAGGAGTATCATACGACTCCAACACTACGTCTGCTTGACCAACGATCTTGTTTCTTACGATACTATACCGTATACCGAAATACTTAGGAGTGCCCTTGTAATTTTCGTATAGCCTCAATATTCTATCTACACTTTTCTTCCAGGAGTTGAACTCCCCTGGAACTCCGGAAAAATCTTTTAGACGTCTTATAACATCGGGGATTTTGTCTAGTTCACATAAATTGTTTTCATAACGGGGGTCGATAGATTGGTCGATACTATACTATACTGATCGCAATTTGGGTTGATTATTGCTTGCACTATGCTCCGACATTCGGTCTGGAGAACCCGATTGACTATTCCGGTAATCACTCTTTCTAGATTTTCGGAGTTACGCACTCCGTCGCCGCTTGATGTCGAAGTTTGCCGCATCAGGACTGGACCTGGAATTGTGTGTGGTGAAGGTGTAGGGATGGGATTCGACTTTTGTACGTTGAGGGTCGCTGGCCTAATTATATTGTTTGGGGTAGACATATTCGCCCTTCTTTTTCTTTTTTTTTTTTTTAAATTCACGACATTCACTTTATAGGAACTTATAAAATATAGGTGGTATTCACTTTAAAAAATTTGTGTTCACGATATTTTACTTTATTTTTTTAAAAATTTCGCGACATTTACTTTATTTGAATTTAGCGATAATTAATTATGTTTTTGCTCTGACGATATTTACTTTATCTTATCTAGATTCATTCAAAATTATTATTATTATTTAAAATTTTTTCGGTATTTACTGATAATTAGAATTTAGCGATTACTAATTATATTTTTTCTTTCTACGCGACGATCAATTGATCAACTTTAACACTTTTTTTCACAATTAACTTCTTATATGCTAAAATTACATGAATTTTGTGACTTACAGTACTAGATGAAGTTTATTCTGCATTCCCTCGTAGGGTGGCTGCTAGGACTCCTAGCTCCCTTTCCTCCGTTCTGCAAAAAATAAACGACTACTGGGGGGGCCTTGTTTCCTCCACGGGTGTTGGTGCTGGACACAGGTAACGAGGTGCTTCTTTTGCTTCGGCTAATGTGGTGCTTCTTGAGGACCTTTCGGCTGGTGTGGCGCTTCTTGAGGACCTAATCGGCAGTGCTGTGCTTCTTGAGGACTTTACACTTTTTTCGATTCGCTTTTAACACTCGTCACACAATCGCGGTGCTGCTTGAGGACCCTATGCGAATCTAGGATAATTTTAAATGCCTAACGCGGACTAGCTAATAACGAAAACTGACTTTTAAAAATAAACCGAACTTATTCAAAACCGAAACTGTACCCGGTCCCTGTTCGGGCGCCAGTTAATTTTACCAGAGTTCTCTTGATAAAAAAAAAACAAATTTTTATTTTTGCGATCAGGCCACTGCTCTGATCTTACCAACTTTATTCGCAGAATAAGTCTTAGCATAAATTACAAATGTTACCCTGTTTATTACTTAGCCTAATCATGTTGACCTAATGCTATGCTCACGTTGACCTAACTTACTGATCGTGTTACCTGTCGGCGACGTAGACATGGTGTCAACATTTTAGGCGGCGCGTGTGGGAAGATTTCCGCGGATTTTAGAAATATGGTATCTGATTGATGCGAAATGGTTTAGGAGTTTTCCGATTTCCGGTGTTTTCAGCTTCTGGCTGCGTGGAGCTGATTGGTGTCTCCTCTTGTTTGATCGTTGTAAAAATATTTTGCCTCGCGGATTTTCTTCGAAGATATGCCTTAACAGGTAGGTAGGTGATAATAACAGTGATGATCGAACCCAAATTTGAATTTGTGAATAGGCCGGTTCTGCTTTCATCCTCGATTAAACTGACGAATTTAGTAGTATTGATTCGTAGTGTCTTGATCATTTCTAAGGAGAGAATCTCTTTTATTTCTTGTTGTTGGTTGAGTGGTTGCAGAATAGCTGGGAATGGTTGTGAGCGGCTGATGGTCAGTGAAAATCTTAACTTTGAAGTAGCCGTACAAGTAATACAACGCGTTTAATGCCAAAATTATTGCGAACATTTCCATTTCGTTGGTCGCATAATTTTCTTCTGCTCTGTTAAGTGTTCGGGAGATGAAAGTGATGGGTTTATCGTCTTTTTCTAAAACTGCACCTATTTCGTATTGGGAAGTGTCGGTCGTTAACTGTAGTTCTTTATTGAAATTGGAATACGCTAAAATAACATTTTCTGCGACTAATGCCCTTCTGGTCTTTGAGAAAGCTTTCTTGGCATCTTTGTCCAGGTATATTTTTTTTATTTTTTGAAGCATTTTTAGCCAGACGGCCATTTTCCCCTCCTAAAAGGTTTGTTAGGGGCTTGGCTAACTTCGCATAGTCTCTAACAAGGCATCGGTGATAACCGAATAAACCCAAGAATGATTTAAATTTTTCAATGTTTGCGGTTGTGGAAAATTTATAATGGCCTCCACCTTAGCCGGGTTAGTTTTGACTCCTTCTGGAGATCTGAAAAATCACAAAAATTCTACTTCTTTTTTGAACAACTCGCATTTGTCGAGTTGGATCTTCATATTATCCGAATTAAAAATGCTAAATATCTTCTCGATATCTTTTATGTATTTGTCTTCATTCTCGCTAAATATTATGATATCGTCTATATACACAAAGCAGATTTTCCCTATGTGTTCTCTTAATATGTCGTCGAGGGCGCGTTGGAAAATTGCCGGAGCGTTTTTCAGATCGAATGGCAATCTTGTAAATTCATACTTTCCATTGTTAACTGAAAAAGCAGTCTTCTCAATATCCGATTCTTTTAATGGAATATGATGAAAACCACTTTTGAGATCTATAACTGAGAAAAACTTGTTTCTACCGAGCTGCATCAGAACTTCATTGACTTCAGGTATTGGATACCGATCTGCAATAGTTATACTATTGAGTTTCCTGTAATCGATCACCATTCTATATTTCCTTTTCTTTGAGGCGTCCTGCTTCTTAGGCACTACCCATACAGGTGAATTAAATGGAGACTTAGATGGTCTAATTATTCCGTCCGCAAGTAGTTTATCTATCTGTTTTTTAATTTCGTCCTTTAAAGACATTGGGAATGGGTAAAATTTGGTATAGCCGGGAGAATCTGATGTTTTTCGGATCTCTCCTACAACTTTGGTAGTGTATGTAAGCTTTTCGTTAGCCTCGCTGAACAGTTCGTGATTCTTCTCTACTAAATTTCTCATGACTTGTGTCTCGTTTTCTGTCATATGGTTATCTTTGATAACTATGGGTTTTACTGATTGGGATATGCACTGTTTGATTTGTACCTTAACACTTAGCCGACCGCGCGTACCACAGTGAACTGTAAGATTTCCAACGCGCTCGGGCAAGTCAAACTACGCTGTCCAGCGCGTATTTATCGCAACTCGAATGATACTCACTATTTGAAATAAAAAAAGTCTAAAAATTATTTAAGTGGTCAATTATATTTACGGTAACAATTTCGTTTAACGATTTCACATATTGTTTATACAAAACATAAAATTAAAAGTATATAATAATTTATTTTATAATATATATTTATTTAAAGCTTTATTATAATAAGATAAAAAATAAAGCCTTATCCTAGCGCGCTCGTGTATAATAATTATTTTTTGTAGGTTGTTCAGAAAGTATAGGTAATAAAGTCTGAAAATTAAGAACTTAACGATGACTAAAGAAAAATAACACGATCCAAACGTGAAACAAAAAAATAGCATTTTAATATTTTTTTAAAGTGTGGTATCGTTCAAAGCATTCCAGTTTATGCAGTGGCACATTACAATATTCGCAAACATATCGCGTATAACCAGTTTTTTTGTTAGCAGAGCATGCTCTACATCTTCGGTGAGGATATGGTTTTTTTCCACCCGTAACAATTGGTACTCATATGTGTTTTTTTAAAATCTTGAGATAGTCCTACTGGTGGGTCATATTTTGGTGCTCGTCTTGTTCTTCCTATTGCGTTCGAAGGTCCCGCCTCTTCGGTGTCTAAATTTTGAATTTCGTGTGTTTCTATCAATGCTATTGCAACTTTACGTAAAAAATGTTTACATGCCTTTTTATTATTATTTACTTTTCTATGTACTAGAAATGAATTAAAAAGAGTAACATTCAAAAAATAAAGCACTGCTTTTTTTTGTCCATTTGGTGCTTTTCCGAAGAATATTTTAATAAGACATATATTGATCTGCACGATCAACTTTCATATATTTGTTGTATTCCACAACAGATTTGGGTTTTGTTTTCTGCCGAATGAATGGTTGAAATGGTTCTTACTGTTCGGTTTTTCTTCGCTTGGCAAAGTTGTAAAAGAATTTGTACCTTTCTCGCAAATTTTGTTTGATGTTCTCTCAATATGATATTTTTTAAACTCTGCGGAAATCCTCTATTTGCCCTAATTGCTCCGCAAATTCTTGTATTTTTCTCTAGCAGTAATTTGGCTGTATGTACGCTATTGTAGTAGTTGCCCATGTAAATATGATGATGGAATCCCACATAGGGATCTAAAATTGATAAAACTGTATCTTGTAACGTTGCTTCTGCGCCTGAATATATTTTAAAATTACAAACGTATCCTGATATTGCTTCGGAAAGCATCCGCACCAGAATACCATATTTTACTAGTTTTGCGGGATTATAGGTGCGGGAAGACAATGTACCTCGCCAAGGTATTATACCTTCATCCAGGGACAATTCTTGTTTTGGTGTATATATAGTTTGGAATTTGTATTGTACATAATTTAAAACTTCCCTAACTTTGAATAATTTGTCCGACATATCAAGCAATAAATCATTATTGCAAAAATGCCACATTCTCCATATTTGTATAAATCTATTGCGGCTTATTGTTTTTGTGAAGATTAGGGTTTCTATATATGAAAGAGTGGACCAGTAATCATATATATCATATTTACGTATTTGTCCCATCAGGATAATTAAACCTAGAAACTTTTTCATTTCTCTCACTGTGATATCAACCCATTGCACTGCTCTATATTCCTTATGTTTGTTTACAACTTGATATCTATTTGTTTCTGTTACTAATAATTCAAACAAATCATTACCAAGAAACAACTGTACTATTTCCCATACGTTTTCCTGACTTCGAGGTATCGTATTCACGCCTGAAGTTCGATCATATGCTTCTAGCTGAAATCTCATATCATTCTCGGACCAATCATCCACAGTATTGACGATAATGTCTTCATCGGTCTCATAGAGGGAACTAACATCATCTTCCGATTCGCTAAAAGGTATTCGACGATTACTTTGACGTGTGGGAACAATAATACTATCATTGCCGTTAAATTCATCATCACTTATTTATATATCATTTTCTTCAGAACATTCTGATGCGTCCATGAACAACTCATCATTTAAATTATCATTGTTGCTTCTAAACATTTTTAACGGTATTTTTTGTACACTGTACTTTTTTACCCATTTTATATTGTGCTTTATAGAAACAGTTCGTAAGTAATTGCGAATAACTTCAGATCAAGTAACTGATAATAACAGAAAAAAAAGAAACGCGTCGCTAAAGTCAAAGTGGGAAATCTCCCCGATCGGTCGTGCACCGACTTACTTTATAATGGGGGGATCTCCCCGATCGGTCGGCTAAGTGTATAGAGTTTTAGACGATCATATAGTTAAGTTTCTTGTAAATCACAGCAGTTAGTTTTTTGAGGCTATCGTTGCCTAATATTGCATGGAATGATACTAGGGATGGTAATAGTAAAAATTTAATTTTGTGTTCTTTTAGGTTAAAAAGCTTAAGGAAAGAGTATTTTCAACTTGGCCTCTTACTGAGTTAGCGAAGAAACTTTGATTGTTGGGGATAGGTTTCTTTACAAATCGTGGTTTGATGTAATTTTCGTTGGAACCTGTGTCTATGAGAACTTTTAATATCTCTCCGCATCTTGTTTTGCATTCGAAATATGGAAGCGAAAATATTCTAAAAAATGAATGTCGGTTTCAGTTTCTGAAGATTGCGGGTCGCTGTAATACTGTTGGTTATAATCGGCCAAGATTTGTTCATACTCATTTTCATTATCAGCTTCTTGCTGAACTTGTTGATAGGCTGCGATATCGGTTTCGGTATATATATACTAATTTCTTTGAAGCTTTTGGGGTGGCACTGGTCTGCGAGTTGAAAGGTCAACCGGTGGTCTTTTTCCAGCATATTTAAAGGTTGGGGCCCTGTTTGCGTAATTGGCTGCATTGGTCTAGATACTTTGGTCTATATCCATCAGTTCAGGCCTAGGTAATGGTTTTGCTGCACTTGGTCTTGGAGAAGCGTGTTCAAATCGTGGAGTTTGGTCATAGGGTTTGTGAGGGCCAGTGTATTGGGATCTGCTGAAGTGGCTATCAAATCCTGGTTTGGGAATTTGGGCCAGTTCTGGGTAGAACGGTCTTTGATAGTTACGGTAAGGGTGTTGTGTTTTTCTGGGGGGTATTGTTGGTAGATTATTTTGGGGTTTCCTAGAATTTTCATGATAGTTGTTAGCGTAGTTTGCTCTAAAGTTTTGGTTTTCTAATTTTAGGCAAAAATGTAATGCCTGGGGTAGATCGATTGGTTCTTTTATACCAAGAAATCTTGGCAAATCACCATTGAGTCCTCGTATTAAAGTGTCGAGGGCCTTGTCTCTGTAGGTTTTCGTTAGTAATCGCATGGATTCAGTGCTAACCTCCATGCAAGAGATCTTATTTAATATCAATGATAAGTGGGAATAAATGCGGTGATAAAATTTCTGAACAGAGGACTTAGTGATGTTATTAGTGACGTTAGCTGGTACTCTAGAGTACCTAGATCTCGCTTATCCGGGTAGTGAATAGTTAAGCAACGACATATCGCTTTCCAGTCTTACAGGGTGTTATATGATTCGAGGACTATGTCCGCGTCACCTATGATTTTGTATAATAATATGTACTTAGGCGTTCCCTTCGTGGGCTCGTAGCTTCCTAATACTCTTTCTACACTTTTCTTCCACGAGGAGAATTCGCCAGATTTACCTGAAAATTCTCTGAGACACCGGACTACGTCTGGGACCTTATCTGAATCGGATAATTTATCACTATATTGCTCATCGATGGTTTGATCCGTAGCTGTTGCTAATTTAGCATTCGGATTAAGATATGACCGTACTAATTCTTTCGTTTGCGAACCAAAGACTTGTGTTACAATATTTGTAATTAATGAATATAGTTCGGGTGTACCTTGTGGTGGAGTAGCTTGCGCTGATGTGGAGGGTTGACTAGGTAATCATGAGATTGTTAGGATTTGCCATTTTGTAATTAATGTGTATGTTCATTCTATGTCACACACGAAATTTTCGATATATAAAGGGAAGGAAAAAAATTCTTTAACTTGAATGACGCCGAATCAAATTTTAAAATATTCACTGTATTCCTTTGTTTTTACAATATTTAATTCGCTACGTTCACATAAAGCTTTAAGTTTTCGAATGTAATTAAGTTTCTAAACGTATGAACACTTTTATTATTCTTTGGATCACTTCTTCCGTTTATCTTTTTCTTTGACTTATTATAACTTTTCTTTGACTTATTATTTAATGACTAAATGTGAACGTGTTACAATTTTCTTAATATTAGGACTTACAATAATAATGGGATCATGCTGAAGGACGATGCGTGCTGGGACTGCAGTGGATTGCTTCCGTTTTTCCTCCTGGTGACTTGGGATCCTACTAGCAATACCTCAGGGTCGAATGTTGATTCCTTATGGGTCTTCTTACTTCTAACAGCAGTTCCTTGGGTTTCAGGGCACAGGATGCGCACTACTTTAGGGCGGCTTGATGAATGCTTCCTTGGAACTACTTAGGGCCTTTTCACTAACTCAGTTCACTTATATTCACTCTTGTGCTCCACGTTGGGCGTCAGTTAAATTTTATTTTATCAAATGACTAAAAAAACACTTATTGTTTTGAAACAACCTTTATTGTCAAAATCCAATTTACGACTGCCAACATTTTATCAGCTTAGTTCTTGGCTGCCAGACATAGCGTCAGCATAATAAGCGTGTGACCCCCGCTCGCGTTAACGGATGAAGTGTTATTATCTGGCTGTCTTTATTTTTCTGTCTGGTGCGTAAACGAACAAAGGATTCGGTTTTCCGACACGTGAACACGCAACATACAATTGTCCTTGCGAAAAACATGGTTCGGCCAAATTGATGCCACAAATTTGAAGCGACTGTCCTTGTGTTTTATTGATGGTCAGAGCAAAGGCAAGTCGAATCGGAAATTGTAAATGTTTAAATTCGAAAGCCATCTCAGTCGAAATGATTGTAATACGCAGAAGCAAAACATCCTCTCCTTTGTATTTTCCGGTGATTATAGTGGCTTCAATTAAGTTGTTGTTTAATTTCTTGCACCATTGCACAAACGCCGTGGATCAATGTTTCGAAGCAAAATAATTTTTATAATTTTTTACAATTTTCAATTGTAATCGATGTGGTAACGGGATAATTGACGGCATCATCCGGATTCATGATTGTATCGATGGAAATGTATGTCACTGTATCTCCTGTGATTCGATTCAAAATGATATTGTTAATCGAATTAACTTCTACATTTTTTGGTGCTAACAGTGTTCGTTCACAAAACCATTGCTGGTTTTTGTAATTGCGCTGTATTTGTGGAAATACGCAATTAATTAATTCGTCCACGTCCATTGCGAAAGTGCAGAAGTTATTTGGCGGCGTAAAACATTTTGTAGTATGGTCTATTTCCATTTTACCATTTCCCAATTTCAACAATTGTTTTGAAAATCTTTCTGTCGTTGTATCTCGTTGCAATTGTACACGCATATTGGCCGTCAATTTTAATACATTCACGCGACGCCAAAAATTTGAGAATTTCATACACGCATACAGTTCATCAGCTGCTGTTGAATACGGAATGGCTGGCAATGTTTAGCGAAAATCTCCGGATAACAAAATCAAAGGACCAATAGCGTCTTGCAATAGTCAATGCAATGCTTCCAATGATTTTTTATGTGACATCGCACATACTTCCCAAACAATAATTTTGCATGTTTGCAGCACTTTTCCTATTCCTGAATTCTTTTTCACATTGCACATGGGATGTTCAGTGTTATGCAAAATCAAAGGCAATTTAAGTGCGGAATGTGCTGTATGTCCTCCGTCTAAGAATGTCGCTGCTATTCCCGAAGATGCAGTAGCCAATGCAATTTCACTTTGCGAACGCCCTTTTGTCAAAATCAATGATGTGACAAAAGTTTTTCCGGTTCCGCCTGGCGCATCGAGAAAATAAAGGCCACCCGTTTGAGCTCGAATTGCTGCGGTGATGGTACCGTATACTGTTCGTTGTTGTAGTTGAAGGAGTGGCAATTTTTCTGTGAGAAATGCTGATAATGCCACCGGATCGTAATCATTTCATCATCGTAGACCTCTGTCTAATGTATCAATGCCAGAGCAATTTAGAGAAATCATACCGACTTCAAAGAGTGTCTTATTCACAATCGCTAAACATCTGTCTTCCAGGTCAATTAGTGCTTCGTTATACATTGCGTCGGAAACGTCTAATGTTGCATCGTTCAGATCTTTTCGTCACATATTTGCAAATGTGTTTGATTGATTTTACTGAATTGCAAAATTCCACATTTATGTGCGCTTTATGTGCTTTCGATAGCAACGGTCAATAAGGCACTACCCAACGATTGATATCTACAACTGCATTGTGATTATTTGACCTCCATCATCCACAAAGGGTATCCATCTATGCCGGTAATTATTTCTTTCAGCAGCTGTCGTGGATATTTTTTTGTGCATTTTCCTGCATTTATGCACGGTGAATATGGATTAAGTGTTTTTCATGGTCCATGGATCATGTTCTTGGTCACAATGTCATGCAATTGATGGTCAATCGTCCAATCTGGTATTTCCGTAGAAATGAAATCATCAATCAAATCAGTCGTTATCTTATCTTTCAACCAAATGAGGATGTGTGCATGTGATAATCCTCTTTTTTGCCATGACATCGAATACATCCAATAACGTGTCTCTCCAAATACATGCGATCTAACCATAAAATCCAGAGGTTTTAATTTTTCCTTGAATACTCTGGCAGTTAAATCACCGCGATGAATTTGTGATTGGCCAGTTTCCAATTCAGAAACAATTTCTGGCCAAGTGGGATTGCAGGTGAATGTAATGAACAGATCTGGTCGTCCATATGCACGTACATAGGCCATGGCGTCTTGTGCATATTCTTGCATATGGCTTGGACTTCCGGTAAAAGTTGCTGGCAGAATTACTGCTTGGCCAGTGTCATTTGGATTGATGTCGTTCTGATTGTTGATGGCGTCATGTAAATGTATGTAATTTTCTGTGCGTAATTTCGCCTGATTCAATCGTATGTACAGCGATCGTTCAGTTTCAATTTTCGCATACATGTCGACAACAAATTGGTGGAACAGTTCACGGCACTTCAGTATGCAATTTTCTTGATTTTCTCGTATCATCAGTCGATGCGCATAAAAATCCATGCTGCTCACTTTCTTAGCAATTGGTTTGAAGAAATAAAATAAAATTTCCGAAAGATGTGAAAAATTACTGTCGTCATATGATATTCTATTCATTGTAATGTAATACATACGTGTTGTTGGATTGATTTGTTGCAACTCGAAGTGGTAGCTATCTTCGCCGTAGGGAAAAATGATTGGATATTGTAGTGCATCGTAAGAACGATGCGTTTCCGCTATCCGTAGCAATTCATTTCCGCGTCGCCCATAAATTACTATGTCTCGTTGAGCAACTTGATCTCCAACCACAAGAATAGCAACATCATTCACTGTGGGCACATTGAACCGTCCGAGATGTTGTCCAGCGGGTGTTCTGTCTGCATGAATAGCAATGCGATGTTCGTCGGAATGAGCAAGTAAGTGATCGTACGCGTATTTAAACAATTCACTCAAAGCATTATTTCTATGCATCATCACTTGTAATTCAGCTACTAATCGTTCTTTTGTGTCTGTGTTATGTAGTTGTCGTTGTTGCACTTGGGTTTGGTCATCCGAATCTGCCATGAAATAAATTTGCAAGAACTTGTGATCACCGCTTGGTAGTGGCATCAAAGAACCAATTTGATGGTTGATTTGGCCTTGTATGCGAAACGTTGGCATAAATGCATCGCGGTGTATTTTAATTGCACCAAACGATGTCATTTGAAAGCATGAGTTTACTTTCTGGTTTCGTCAAGGAAATGTTTACTGTCGGCTCCTACTCCAGATAATAATGTCAACAATGATTCTGGCGACGGTTGTAGCAGAGGCAATTCAAATTTCCACGTGCACAACACATTCCGGAAGTTTCATTTTTGTATCCTTTCGCATTGCAATGAGGACAAGCTGCATCCATTGCGCCAATTACAATTGTTGGAAGCGAACTGTAATCGACTGTGGGATCGTATGCAAATGCGTTGCGCTTCAAATCGACAATAGTATGACGTCCGCCGACTGAAGCTGAACTGCGTGGATTTGAGCGATTATGCACACGCTGTTCTGTATATTAGACTGAACGTGCTCGCCCAGTTCTCTCTGATTATGCTATACGTCGAGATTGAATTTGTTTGTTCGTTTCTGTTGCACGCCGTTCAGAATGTCGAATTGAATATAATTCTAATCGCACGGCTCTTCGTCCGACTGTTTCACGTGAACGTGATTTTGCCATTTGAACTGCATTTTGTTGTTGGCGTAATTTTCTTTGTGCATCAGTTTGATTAGCCCGTGATCTTGCTACTCGTTCCCTTGCGTTTTGTCTTTGTTCTTCTCTTTCTTCTGAAGTTTCATTTAATTCAGCATTTCGTCGCCACTCGTAGCCTCTTTCATGTCTACCAAAATGTACTCGGCGTCTTCGCGGCATTTTGTCAAGCAAGTTAATATAAGGGGATGACGACCGAATACTACAAATGACAAAAATGGGTTTAATAAATTTGTCACATTTCGACATTTCCATTTCTTTAATTAGTTCTACCCACAGTTACGATGCGTTTCGTATTGCCGAGATAAATCCAAAACAATTGTAATAGGAATTGCAGTTGATTTTTCGATTCGTTTGTGAGACGGCGCGAACGGGTTCGAGCGCTACAAATGACAAAAATCGAATCCATTCATTTTTCACATTTCGTCTTCTCAATTCATGTAATTTATACTACTCACAGTTGCGATGCCAAAACTATTGCAAATCAATTTTTTTTAATTTTCCTCACTTTATTTTGTTGTGTTTTTTATTATTTAACTCACTGAAAATAATTTTGTTTGCTCTGCGGTGCCGCGTTTCGCTTTGTGTTTGTGTTTCGTATGTGTCAAATGAGTCTTCTGTGCATCAATTTTTTCAGTTTTCTTGCGCGTGACCCATCGGATTTTTTTGAAACTATACTATTACATCGGACTCAGTTGAATCAGGGGACTGGTTCTCGAGCTTTAGTGTCTTGTAACACGCAGACAAACATTCATTTTTATATATAGAGATAATGTGTTTCGTTAACTTGTACACACATTTTTTCATTTTTACCAATTTACATAAGTGTACAATTTTTGCCTTTCTTTCACCTATAACTAAGTCAAACATTTTTGTTAGTTGGTCTTCACTGGGTGTCGGTAGCGGTTCCCTCATTTTTGAAACATCTTTCAAAAAAACCTCGTCCTAATTGTTGTCTTCTTCTACCTTCCTCTTGAAGCTGGTCAACATGTCTTTGAATATGTTGGTCACATCCCAAGAATATGACTCTCATTTGATTCTTTTTGAAGTCTTCGTCGCTGAAGAGGAATTCTGAGTTGAGCTTTGAGGTGTGGGCTGATGACTTTCTCATTGAAATCGAATATTGTTGGAGAATCTGAACTTTTACATCTTTTATCCCTTGTCCTAAAAGTTTATGATTTTTAATATATGTATTACAATATTACCATTTTAATTACTTCATTTTCTTAATGTGTTCTCTAAGGAATGACATTGCTTTCATATATGAACACGGCATCTCCTCTGCAGTAGCACTGCCCGAAGCGGGATCCATTTTCCTAATTCCTTTTCCATACTTCTCGCTTAACAGGTTCCATCGCTTTTCATATTCTTCCTCTGGAAGATTTTTCACTAATTATATTCCTCCATAAAACACTTATTTATATACATACTTGGTTTCCCGGTCCTTTCACTAACTCTTTTCCATGTGTTTGATTTTAAGCATTTGACCATGTTGCTAAATGCGTCTACGACTCCTATCACATGCATATTACCGCGCTTACTTTTTGGAAATGGCCCCATAAAATCACAATGTATAGTATGAAGTATACATCTGGTATTGTTGATCTTGATTTCTTTGTTTGTAATATAGGCAGTCCACACATGAGTTGATATATTTTGTAACTACTTTTTTCATGTTAGGAAACCAGAACATCTTCTTCAGATTATTTAAAGCCTTTTCTATTCCACAGTGTCCCATTTTATCATGAGCAGCTTGAATAATCCTGCACCATACGCCTCTAGGAACATAAAATCGATCTCCTTCTCCCGTTATTTTGAATATACGATTATTTATTAAAGTATATGAGCTCTTGATGCCATCTAACTCTTTGTGCTGTGGTTCTGTACCTTCTAATACCTTTTTTATTTCTTGTAGCCAAGGATCTTGTTGTAATGTCACCAGCCAATCTGGGGGAGCCGTAATCACCATAATCTTTTCGGTTACGTTTTTTATGGGCGTACCATCTATTTTACTATTTCTACTTAATGCATCTGCGTGTGCTAACTTGTGTCCGGATCTGAATTCTAATTGAAAATTAAACTCAGCAATTCGTAATCACCATCTAGCTATTCTAGGGATTAAATTCTTTTTATCTTGCGTTAACTTCAATGAATTACAATCAGTAACGACTTTCAAGTTTTTATGGAGATAGTATTTAAATCTTTCTAAACTCTCGACTACTGCTAAAGCTTCAAGCTCGTAGCTATGATATTTGCTCTCGATTGCCGTGGTTGTACGACTAAAGTATGCTACTGGTCGAAGTAAATTATCTTGCCCCTTTTGTAATAGTATTCCTGCTATACCATGGCTATTCTCATCGGTGTGCAGTTCATGTTCTGCCTTCTCGTTGTACAATGCTAGTACAGGACGAGTGGATAGAGTTTTCTTTAAGTTTTGGAAAGCTTCTTCCGTCTCGTTTGTCCACTTGAATTCAACGGTTTTTCTTAATAACCTATTCAACGGCAAAGCCATTAATGAATCATTTTCTACAAAACGACGCAAATATCCTGTCAGCCCTAAGAATTGTTTAATTTCTTTTTCATTTTGGGGTCTTTTGTAATTTTCGATAGGCAGTGTTTTGTTCATTCCTGGTCGTACACCATCACTTAAAACTTCGTGCCCTAGAAACTCAAGCTTATCTTTTAAGAACGAACACTTCTTGACATTGAGGGTGACACCAGCTTTGCACAACTCTTTAAAAAGTGTTTCCAATACCGAAAAATGCTTCTCTACATCGTCCATTTACGTGATAATGTCAGAACATTGTATTGGTGGTAATATTTTTGCCATTAGACGCGTAAGGCCCGCCGGTGAGTTCGCAAGTCCGAATGGGACTCTCTTATATTCATAATGACCATCTGGGATCACAAAAGCTGTATATTTTCTGTAGTGTCCTGTAATGGGGATTTGGTGATAACCTGACATTAAGTCAAGTGAACTAAATATCTTTTTGTTATGTAAAGAATTTAATGTTTCCTCTATATTTGGTACTGGAAAACTTTCTCGTTTCGTTATTGCGTTTAAGCGTCTATAATCCACGCACGTTCTCTGTTCTCTATTTTTCTTTGGAACGAGCAGGACGGGGCTTGCATATTCTGAAGTGGAGTATTGAATTATATTAAATCGTAAGAGATCTTCTATTATATCTCTCAAAACAGGCTTTTGTGCGTATGGCACTCGATATGGTTGATAAGTGATTACCTTATTTTCCTTTAATAAGATTTCCATTTCCACTAAATTTGTCTTTCCAATTTCATCGATCTTTGTTGCAAAACATTTTCGATACATATTAATTAAATTCAAAAGTCCTATCTTATTATTTTTTTCCACCTGTTCGCTTACTTGGATATTGTTGAGAGTTAATTTTGAAAATCCTGATGATCCCGATGGTGTGCTGTCTTTTTCTTCACTTACGATTGCTCCAACCAGATTCGCTTCCTTTTCTTTGGGATTTTCTACAGGCACTATTTCATATTTTCCCCACGATTTCACGATTCTAATGTCTTTAAAATCAAGGAAGTTTCTGCCAACGATTACTGGTACTAATTGGGAATCGTTTGGCACTACGCAAATTTCTACTGTTTTCTTTACTTTGTCCACGTATAAGTTCACTTTAGTCACTCCTAATACTTTAGTAGACACACCACCAAAACCATATAAGAGTTTTCCACTTTCCTCAATAATTAAGTTAATTTTAGTTGCATTCTCTTCTTTGTTAGTTGTACACTCATTTCCTAAATCACAATAGGCTAATAATTCTTCATTTTTTACAATAACTTTTTTGTAGTATTCTTTATTAAAATACTTTGCGTCACTATTTATGCAATTAACGCCAGTACAGTCTCTTGCATAATGGCCCGAATTTTTACATTTGTAACATACTTTTTCCTTAGATTTGTTTACACAAACACTTGCAAAATGTCCTTCTTCACCACATTTAAAACATTGTTTTCCATAATTTGCACTCAATTTTATTTTTTTATTTATTTGGTCCGAAAAGCCTTCATTACTTCTTCTTTTGAAGTTTTAATTGTCTTTCTTACACATTTTGTTCGGTTTTCTCTGCCATTCCTTTGAGGTTCCTTCACCAAAGCTGTTTTTATGTTTTACTATATATTGCTCTTTCATATTATATCGCTGTAGAGTTTGGGATTGAATCTCCTCAAACTCTTTTATTTTTAACAATACATCATTTAATGTATTACAGTTCGAAGCCACTAACATATTTTTCAAATTTTGATCGTTTAGACCAGAGATAACATATTTAATTATTGTTGCTTCCGGCAGCTTAATTTTCGCGGCTAAAGCCGCTACATAAAGCCGCTATACATATAATTTTCGACGCATTCATTTACATTTCGTTTTCGATTCATAATTTTTAATAAAATTGCCGTATCATCTTTACTACCCGGGAAACTTTTCTTAATTTCCTGCTTTAAATCTACCCATGATTTTAATTCATGCTTTTTGCTCGAAAACCAATATCGAACAGCCCCAGTCAGCCTTAAACTCGCGTAAAACAATACAGTAAGATCATCCCAACCGTATATTGATTTAAGATTTTCAATATTAGTGATCCAATCGTCAATAAAACTTTCACTTCGACTTGGATCAAATTCCGGTACTAAAATATTTATTTCTGTATGGCCAGCTCTTTGATTATTGTCACTGTTTTCGCTAGTATCACTTTCACTTTGACTAAGAGTAACATTTAATCTTTTTTCTTTTTCCAGTAGTTCTTGTTCCCTTCTTATCAAAGCATTTTCCCACTTTAACAATTCTATTTCACTCATTTTGTCTTGATTTTCACCTTGATTTTCATTGTCCGTTTCTATCGAACGCACATCATTTTGTCCTTGTGCCATACTGACTATTCTTGTTTAAATCCTCAATTACTTTGCTAATTTCTTTCTTTTTTTCAATTGTCCACCTATCTTATTATGTCTATATGTGTTCTTTATGTACTTTTAAGTGCGCTTATTCTTATTTGTTACACTCAACTTATACAAAAATTGTTGTAATTTCTCACGAATGATTTTCAATTGTCACTTAATTTATCACTGTTTCTTTTTTTAAACGTGTATGTACATGTATTATTTTTCATTAAGTCTCAACACTTTGTACTACTGGCACGCGGCATACCCCACACCTGAACTGTAAGAGGACATCAACTAGGTTTGAGCCCTCTTGATTGAATGTTCTTCCATCAGCAAGTTCTCTCACTCATTATCTTCCTGTAATTTGCTTCTAATTTATCTTTTCCTTCTCCCACACAAGGATTAGTCATTCACACCTTTCGCTCATACCGGCACTTGCTTTAGAGTACAACACTAAATCCACAAACCTAGCAGACACGATTGATCCCGTCTGATCATACATACCAGAAGGGTTTTCTATGGTTAATTGTTTACATGCCTTATTTGCATTCCCTTGCAATTGTAACACAACGCTTTCAGCACATAAGTGCTACAAGCATCCCTTTTTCATCAATTACAAGGGATGCCGAACCAATTCTAGTGTTCGTTTAAAGTGTTTTTTTTTTAATAATTGCCTATTCTGCCGCCGTCATACAGTCGCCTAGCATCCCTTTTCTCTACGATCGTTACTCACAAAGTCAATCAATACCTTTATTAGTGATTTTTTAGACGTATTATTCATCTATACGACTTCAATATATTTACTATAAGCATCCACATTGATAAGAACATTTTTCCCTTGAAAATGAAAATCGAGATGGTTGCGCTCGAACGGATATGTGCATTTGGGCCATTTTGTTCTTAATTTTTCCTGAGGAATATTGGAAGTTTGCATACACACCATGCAATTTTTTACAAAGCTTTCGATATCAGAATAGATTTTTGGCTACCATACGTACGAACGAGCCGCTTTTCCCATTAACACTATGCCCACATGGTTTGAAAGAAGTACTTGTAAAACTTTACTTTGTAGCTGTTGAGGGGCTATTACTCGATCACCATAAAAAAGACAACCATCTTCTATAGTTAAGGAACTTTGTTTTAGTTTGTAAAGCCAACCGTATTTTACAAATTCCGTGACTTGTGCCATAGTTCTATTCCCTCCCTGAGCGTCTTTTATTTCAGAAAATTTTAATGGAAGGTTCTCAAAGAACTTAATAGAAAGTATGGTGACCGTTTCTACGTCGGTACCCGATTTCAGAGGTAATCTGGACAGTCCGTCAACATTTGACATTTTTTTACTTGAACGATAGACGATCTTATACTTGAATAAGGCTAAATAAATTGACCAACGCTGAAGTCTGGCTGCAGCTACAGCTGAAGTGCCTTTTGTCGGACTAAATATCTCCTTAAAGGCTTGATTATCGGTATAAAGAGTGAATTTTTTGCCATACAAATACTTGAAAAATTTGTTTAATGTGAACACAACGGCTAATCCTTCTCGATGAAGTTGGGAATAGTTTCGTTCAGCTGGCGAAAACGTACTATTGATAAACATTACTGCCCGTTCTTCCCCAATAACTAAGTGTAATATAACGCCCGCAACCCCATAAAGACTTGCGTCCGTAGAAACAATCACAGGTTTATCTGGGTCAAACAACTCCAACTTACTATGTTCTATGAACAATTCTTTAGATTTATTAAAGGCTTCCTGACACTTCTCAGTCCAAATAAATTTTACATTTGCTTGCAGTAATTTATACAATTCGCTTAAGTGACCAGACAAATTTGCACAAATCGGCGATAATAATTAATTAACCCTAAATACGCCTGTAACTGTTGTTTATTCGTTGGACAGAGCACACTCTGGATTGCTTCTATTTTCTTTGTATTAGGCTTGATAGAATTGTATGATATAATATGTCCCAAATATTTTACGGAAGTTTGGAGTAGCTTGCATTTTTCAAAATTTACTTTGATTGTAATATTGTGATTTTCAAGACGCATTAAGACTTGCATTAGGCGATCTTCGCAAGTTTCCCTAGTGTCACCCCCTATGATGATATGATCAAGGTAGCTGAATGCTTTGTTGACTCCTATAATTACTTAGTCTACTACAGATTGAAAAATTGCTGGTGCACTAGAGACACCGAAAGGAAGACGTAGATATCGAAAAAGATCTTTATGAGTGTTAATTGTTAATAACTCCTGAGAACTTTCTGAGAGTTCCAGTTGGGTATAAGCCTCTTTCAAATCTATTACACAAAAATATTTGCAATTTGATAAGTTGCTAAAAATTTCGTCGCAGTTTCCCAGAGGATAGTGTTCAAGTTCAAAGAACTTATTGACCGTGACTTTACAATCAATGCATAACCGGATGTCCCCATTGTGTTTGGGTATTACTACGATAGACGAAGCCCATCGGCTATACTTTACCGGGACTAGTATTTTGTTATTCACAAGGTTTTCTAATTCCGCGGTTACTCTGTCTTGAAGACGTAAAGGTACTGAGTAGGCTTTATGAAATATAGGATTGCACTCCTTCAGATTAATCTCTGCCTTAAACCCAATTATTGGTTCTCTCAGATCGTTATTTATTAGACGCGGAAACTTATTTTTTTATTTTTGACGTGATATCGAATTGAGCTCTTTCCTAAATTACCTGGACTTTTGTTTCCAAAGACAACAAGTGTGCTCGCCAATTTGGGTTAAGTAAATATAATCCATTTCTACCAATTAAAGGTTTAAAGTTCTGACCAGCTGATACGACAATTAACTCCAACTCGCACAAATTTCCTGCCACTTCCAAGTCTACCAGGATACTACCACACACTTTAAGCTTCTGATCTGTAATAGTACACAAACGCAAATAACATTCTTTATATTTACTTATTTTTAACTTCTCCTTTGAATCTTTTTCGGAGACACCGCTTCCACTGTCGACTTCGAAGATCATAGGGATGTGGTTGATTTTTAGACTTAGTTCTAAACAATTTCCAGTGTTGACATAATTTATGCTTCTTATTTGATGGGTGTTTTCCCTTATTCTAAATTGGCAAATTACCGTTGGGTAATATCGATAACAACGAACAACCGTGTCGGGATTCAAAAATTGACTGTCCTCGTTGTCCCATAAAATCCGGGGTTTTTTCCTCAGCGAAAAACAATCATAATTTTGCTTATTTGTGACCATATATGGATATAAATGCTACACATCACTCATATATGCAAACGTTTGAATTATAACTTGTGCTTCCTAACAGTAGTCCCGATTTTCAAACTGCTAATTCCCACTCCGATAACGCTCTTACTCATTTGTCGACGATTTGTAACAGCACGACAGGGAGTTATGAAATTTTCCGGGGTAGTGAAGAACACACGCAATTGCATCTTGAGCGTACTCATGCGTATGACGTGGACTGCCAGTATATGAAGATGGTAAAATCGTTACTCTTCCAACGTTAGTTGTATTACCGTCATTTACAACAGCATCTCGCAAATGAACGTATTCTTCGTGTTGTTTTGAACAAACGGACTAAATTGTTTTTTCGTGAAAAAGCTCTGGCAGTTGGGAAACGATCGACCTCTTTATGCCGGCAGAAATTCCGCAGCGTGCATTCAATTAATTATTGCCATCACCAATGAAATACATTTGTAGGAATTCATGGTATGTTGACCATCTGGAAACGGAAGCAGGGAGGTGGCTTTATGATAAATTTGTCCTTTCACTTTGAAAGTTGACATGAATTGAGCTATTAGGATTTCTGCGCCAAACAACGTCATTTGGAAGCGTGAGTTGTATTTCCTGATGTTAGATAGGAAATGCTTTGATTCGGCGGTATATCCGGCAAGCAAAGTTTTTAATGACTATGGCGGTTCTACAAATTGAGGCAGTTTAATTTTTCCGGTGGCGTAACACATTGCTTTCGTTGCTCCATTAAATTTAAGAGCCTTGCAATAAGGACACACTTCAGTCATAGTGCCGATGAGAAGATGCCGGCTCAAACTATAATCATCAGCTGTACCGGAATGCAATGCGATTGTAATCGCGTGATTGCTGACGATTTCCGCTGCACGATTCCGTGTTTGATGCTGATCTGCTGTTTCTCGTTGACGTCTTTGAGCCACTCTCAGCCAGTCGCTTTCATTCTGTTGAGAACAAAGCAGTTCTGAAGCTGCAGAACGCGATCATTGTGCTCGTAACCGTGCATACTCAAATCTGGCTGCACGTCGCTCTGCTGCTTCCTCGGCACGTAATTGAGCCATTATTTGTCTGTTTCGCTCGTTCACTGATGCCCGTTCTTCCTCAGTTTGATTTGCAATTACTCGTCGCACCGCTTCCGCTCCGCGAGTACAACGACCTAAGTTTGATCTTCTGCGAGGCATTATTTTGATGAACTAAAGCAGATCGATTGCACTGAAAAAGAAGAAAGAAAGTTATAACAAAAACTTATAAAATTGCAAAACATTAAAAAAGGAAAAACAGTTAAAAAACGAAATGAAAAACAATGAAGAAAGAAAAAAAGTAAACTATGCTCAGGAAATGAACGCTATGGTAAACGACACAGCTCAATTCCAACGAATCATACGAAATAATTAAAGCAAAATGAAAATAAATCAAAATCTGTAATTCAATTTAACAATGTAATCGAAAACATTGAAATGGAATCGTAAAATGTTTAGTATATCGTGTGTTGCTTTTACGTCCAACAGATGTGTGACATCTGTATAATAATAGGTATATAAAAACACGCGGGTATTCGAATGCAACGGTGTGTCAAAATTTCAAAGTAATCGGTGAAGAACTTTCAGAGATTTAAGATTTTGAACAAACGAACATTTACATTTTCATTTATACAGACAAGCAATATTACTATTTCGTTACTCGGCTTTTCATCTAATGTTTTTTCCAAGCTTTGTAACTCCTCCACACTTTTAATGGGGAATATTTTAAAAGGGTTTACATTCAAGCATTTCAATAATAATGGGAACATATTTAATACCAAATACAGTTTTTGTAGATATTGGGACATTCAAGTTTTCTGCAACCAAAATTTTCAACAAGTTGTCGCAAGCATTTCTAGGTATTTTGTGCAGTATACACCAGTTTTCTATTTTATCTTTAAGTGTTGTATGTTTATTAACCCTTACCCGACGGCACACCTGTACCATTCTTCGCTACTTTTCGCAACAGTGCGACTGACCATACTTTGTCGTCGTTCGTGAAAGCGCAAGTGAACCATACTTCGCCACCAATGTATTTATAGCTTTATTTTGAGTTCACTATTGAAATAAAAAAATAATATAATTATGATTTTAATAGTATTTATTCCATATTATTTTTTAATAATCTTTTATAGTATGAAAAATTTTAAAACAGGAACAAATACACAATCCAACATTGCATTCTTTGCACTCATAACGTGATTCACATCTCCTATTGTTTTTACTGCAAACAGCGCATCTCCGTACTTCCTTCGGATGTATACGAAGTAGGAAAATGTCTTTCTATGAGTCTTGTAGGATTATCGTCAGTAGAGTTAAAACTTGTATTAAAAAAATGTTGATGTGTTAATTTTTGATATTTTGCAAGTAATTGCTCAATTAATTTTAAATGAAATTTCGACATAGATATTGTTGCACCGGTCTTCAGCTTGTATAAGCAATAGGCGTTCCATATACACGTATCTATCATGTGTATGAAATATTTTTTGTACCATTTTGTACTCTTACCTGTTGAATTAATTGTGCTTACTACCATGTCGGTATTATCAACTGCTCCCATGAAACTATTATAATCATGTACACAAGCTGATTTTCGTACTATTTCCTCTTTTCTAGAACGTTTTGGTACACTTACAAACTCCTCTGAGTGCATAGTGGATAGCATGAAAACCTCCTTTTTATCCATCCATTTCATCGCCAATAAATTGCGGGAATAGCGACAACACACCTGTCCTTTTTTTAGTTTTTCCATCATTCTTGGCATTCCCTTTCTTCTTTTGCTAACAGTACCACACGCATTTGTTGTCTTCATATGCAAAAGTTTAAATAACGTAGGACTCGTGTACCAGTTATCCACAAATAATGTGTGTCCTTTGTTCAAATAGGGTTCTAAAAGAGCCATTACAGTATTTCTAGATTTTCCAATGTTTGCATATTGCGAGTGTATAGTATTAGATACGTTGTAGGCAATAAAATCTTGTATGTATCCCGTTTTACAATCACAAAGGACAAAAGATTTTATTCCTAATCTACTCCTATTTTTGCAGGAATAAATTGCTTAATATAACAGCACAATTTCATCTATACATAAATTTTGATAAGGATAGAACACATTAGCAAATGATTTTCGTAATCTATTGATTATTTCACGTATTTTCCATAAACGATCGGAATTACATTCATGATCATCAGCAAAATGCAACGTTCTCAGTAACAGTTTGTAGCGAACTCTTCTCATTATCCTGCAAAAAATGTCGCTTCGCAATAATTCATTTTTGCTCCAATATTCATCAATTGATAATTTCTTATTCCTAGACATTAGTAAGCAAACAGCGATAAAACAGTACAGTTCGCCTGTCTCTGTCCCAGCTTCAGGATTACTATTATTTCTTCGTCTCCATTGATTATTTGTTTTTTCAACAATGAAATCTATCAATTCCTCAGATAAAAATAATTCGAAAAATTGCAAAATTTTCCAAGAATCAGATATGTCTGTTTGAATTCCCGATTGTTGTCTTGTAAAATCATGAATGGTGAGCCCACAATTTTGAGAGGTCCATCTGATATCTTCCGAATTGATGCTTTGTAAATTAACATCTTCAGTTTCATCAGATTCCGATGTACTAAGTAAATTTAATCGCCTTTTTTACGAAGTCGTGCATTTATGTAAGATTCATTTTCATCATAGCTATCCGAATCAGATTCGCTCACCGTTGTTTATCACTGTTATATTCCATTTTATAAGGGATAAAACCTAAAATATTTATTAACATTAACAACAAAAAAGTGAAATTAGAGGTCTTACCGATGTAATTAGCGATTCGGCTCACTTTATTTCTTGGAAGTTATTATAAGTTATTTGAATCTGATACACTATAAACTTACAGAAAATAAATGCACTTTTTTTCGTATCAAGGAATTTTTAGCAAAACAATTCTGTCTTGCTTTTATTCGCATACAAAACTCTTACTGAGAAAAATTCTTTATTTCTCTAACAATAAACTCTGTACGGTATATTGTTGGCGACAGCCTCTGTGAACCAAAAAGTGACTGGCGTATTTAGACGACGTCAGCCGCTGCAAACCAATAATTGACTGCCGTATATACACGGCGTCAGCCGCTGCAAACTAATAAGTGACTGCCGTGTATACACGGCGTCAGCCGCTGTGATACACCAAGTGACTGCTGTATGTACACGGCACCCGTCGCGAAAGGGTTAATTAAGTCCTTTTCAATTAACTTATCTCTGCACAGGTACTCCAATACAGCAGTCCACTGAACAGATAAGAAAGGTCGAAACAAGACAACAACTACATAGGACTAATCCAATCTTTACATTAAACATCAAAGACGCGAAACATTCATATTCCACAAACGTAAAACAATCAACTAACACATTTTGTATACAATTACATAACACATAATACATAATTTTCATCGCGAAAGCGGAATTTCCGAAATATAATTCCACTTTGACGTTTGAGATTGAGAAATTTGTACGCGAACTTTTTTCCAAATTTCTTTTTTTTTTTGGAGGAAACAAAAACACTACACTTCTTCACAATCTTTAAAGTTTTATTTAAAACACAATTTTTTTACTAAAAATTTATATTTAGAAAATACAACTTTTCCTTTTACAATTTTCTGTTTTTAATAACAAAATATTCTTTCCTTTATATATCTTCAACTAACAGCAGTCAATTTCGGACTGACTTAAGGTCGGCCTGCTCAATTTTGAGTGATTTCCTGGTCACGTTGGTGATTTACTTGTCCCGATTTGGTTTCCGCTGACGCTATGTCGCCGGTCCGCCTAAAAAGTCCAGCGGTCAGCTTTTCCAATTTATGGGAAAATTAGCGCTCCCACAAAGTGATCCGAAATTCATTGATCTTGATATCACTCGACTCACTTCGAATTTACATCATCCGTCAAACTTTTTGTTTACTTACCTGACAGATCACTTCAGGGTAATCCGCGACGTTGAATACATTGATGTTACCAGATTTGTGATTACTTCGCTAGGTAATTAATTATTAAAATTTTTTTAAATTTCCCATAAGTGCCATAAGTGGGAAAAAGATAACAAGTGACGTGAAAAGAAAGAAAACGGAATATAATTATCACCTTTGTCTAACAAAAAATGGCAGAATTTGGGCCAATCGGTCATGTTACAGCAAAGTAGTTTTTTAATCATTTTCTCAAAGATTTAATTCTATTTAATGTAATTTATATACTAACAAGTAGAGTTTTTTATGCGCTATTAGCACAGTTCTCAAAATGCGGAAGGTTAATTAAAAACAAATAGCAAAATCAAGTAAATCAAGCATTTCCGATCAATTGACAACCTCTCGCAAACCTATAAAAGGGGATGAATATAAGTACTCGACCTCCTTTCATTTTTCAGCAGCCGTCGGAACCAAATCAGCATACAGAATTTTAAATTCCTTATAAGGTTAAGAAATTATAACATTCGATTTTGTAACTAACAATTTGTATTTAATTTAATATTTATTTACTTGGTGATAGAAAGTTCTACTTTTTTTTTAAACATTAAGCTTTCAGTGATAAAGTTATTTTTTGCAACAATATCTAATTTAAAGATAAAATTAATTTGATATAGCAACAAAAACTAATATAAATGGAATTTTCTTTGAAATAATGATGTAAACGAAGTAAGAAATTTTTTTAAATGAAACTATTGAATACAATTTTAACTACAGTAACACAAACTGTAAAGTCCGGACGTAGAAATATAACTCGATACTTTATTCGGGTGATTTCTATATCGGTTTAGAAGAATTAGTGTTTCAGTTCTTTTTGTTTTTTGTTTCAGGGAGTAAGCAGATGTGTACTAACTTTGAGTTAATAATAAAGAAAGGGAGTTGAATCATAACTGCATTTTCCTTTATTTTCCGCTACACACCTTTTCTAGACAGCATCCAATAATTTGCCCTTGATAATTTTCCTTCGATTATCTGTAATCTTTGTTTTCATGTTCGTTCCGTACAGGAACTTATTTGAAGGCAAATAATATTCGAATAATGATTAGCGATTATGAATAAAAAATTATCCGTTATCCGCGAATGACGAGTAACTTAGGTTAATTCGTAAAATTTATTTCAATAAAGGAATAAATTTAATCGTATTCATAATTTTATTCGCACGACGAGTAAACTTTATGTAATGTACAAATAAAAATATTTTTTAGATGATAATTAAAATCCAATAGCCTGCATACAGTTAATAGTGGATGCTGATTAAACAGGACGTAATGGTGTTTAACTGATAGCCGAATACAAGATAAAAAGGCTCAGATCAACTATAAGTGTAGTCATATATTTCAATACCAGATTCTATTGTACACTTAAGCTTAGTTAAAACAAAATATAACAATGAAAACAGTCAATAAGTGGTGAAAAAATGTGTAAATATTAACGATTTAAATTAGATTTTAATACAACCCTCTTCTCAAAAATATTATCTGAAAGTTTACTAGACTTTGGAAGATTTGTCATTGTTGCGTGCGAAAAAAGTCGCTCGGCAGGTCCTGATGAAAGCAGTGGGGTATTATATCTAATAAAAATAGATTTTATTTCCGGGTAGCGATCCAGTATTTTTAAGTCTCTCTCTTCTTCAGTAAAATACTGTGAAATGCGGAAATCAGCTTTTGTCTTAGGTGACTGGTGGTCCTGACAGTCGTCATTTTCAGTGTCCTAGTCAAAATCAAAAAAATGAGCTCTCTTTTTCGTTATTATTGTGGCTTTTAATGTCATCATTACCTTTTGTATTTAGTTCTTTCACTAAAATGTTTTTAAAGGTTCTTAAATCTGTTTTGGTCAGTTGGTTCTACGCATGAGAACCATTTGTTATTAAATCATGGGTATGACAGAGCAGCAATGATAGCATTTTCAACACGTGGTGTCGAAAAACAAAAAACTCCTAAAATCTTTTCTCCACACTAAATATGTCGTAGCTAACTCGCTGTAGTATTTGTGTGGGTTCGTTTTCAACTTTTGTAATTTTTTGCGTAATGCAAGCAGTAGTATGGTCTCAACATTCCATAATACATGTTCTTTTCATCTTGCAAAATGTATAAAGCCTCTGCAACAGGACTCGAACATTCTAAAAATTCTTGTAGGTATTCAAATTCATTATTTTTGAGCAGGTTTTTTAAAATTTAAAGCCCTATGCAACTGGGCAGATTTTTCCTTAACAAAATAAATCTGCTACATTCCACAATATGTTACATTTACTGACCGTCTTTTCATGAATGTCTGAAAGTAGAGTTTTGTGTCCGCCTCCGGCAACGTTTCGTAGGATTTTGTTAGCGTCAGTTGTGGCACATAAATTTAATGTGTGTGACGAGCATTTCAAATGTGATGGCAATTGAATATTAAATAATTCTTCATATAGACTGTACTTAATTGAAGCACACAATGAGTTGTCTTCGGTTTCCCCTAACTCCTCCCCATCTTCTGAAGCCTAAGCTTTTTTGTTCTACTCCAAATTCTTTGAAAGCTTTGATGAATTTGCTGCCATTATCGGTCACTGTCGCAACTATTTTTGCACTGTCCAAGTTAAACTCGTTATGTATTTCATCTAATAACACCGCTATGCGATCGTAGTTATGCGTTCCCATAAACCGCCAAAGTAATGGATTTTCTGTTAAGATTATTTTCTATTCAATGTGCAATAACTCCAAGAAAGCTTTTTCTGCGACATTGTTTTTACCATTGAGAGAGTCAGCTACTACAATTGCAGTCAATACTGCAAAAGCAGTATTGTTGTGGTGCACAATATTTAGCTGCCATGCAGGTCATCACATCACTCAATAAGTCTTCGGTCTAGCTAAGAAAAACAAATTTTTTTTAGAAATTCGATTTTATTTGTCAACATTCTCTCCTTCAAGAGTGATACATTCATTCCAGCGCTCCTCTAACTTTGCGATGCTTTTTTCGTAGAACCATTTGTCTTTGCTCTCAAAATAGGCCTCAGTTTTGGTAATCACTTCTTCATTTGAGACAAATTTCTTTCCCTGGAGCATCTTTTTGATGTTTGCAAAAAGCCAGTAGTCGCTGGAGGCCAGATCTGGAGAGTACGGTGGGTGTGGAAGCAATTCGAAGCATAATTCATTCAATTTATCAGTGTTTTTTTTTCGCTATTGATAGTGTTAAAACTCATTTAACAAATTTGTTATGGGTATTTATTAAATAAATTGTTAGCACCACCAGGGAGGAAAAATCAAAGAAGAAAAGGGTTTATTGGAATTCACAGGTTTTTATTAACACGTATAATTCACTTAGAGGTCTGAGTTCAACTGGACTCTAAAAACAATAAAAAAGCAGTATTGCCACCA